>WOGR01001275.1:348-20501 GCA_015342045.1 Leptinotarsa lineolata | reverse complement strand
GGTCCGGTGTGGTGTCCTGTTTTGGTGCGCGATAAGAATTTGTTGGAAAATGTTCAGCGTCGAGCCACGCGTATGACTTTTGGTGGAGTGCGTCCAGCTTATCCCGAAAGACTGAGAATGTTACAACTGATAGCTTTTGACCAACGTCGACTCCATTGGGACCTCATCATATTGTTCCGCATAGCTAAGTATAATATGCTAATCAAAAAGGAATTTTTTTTCAACAATGATTCTCAATTACGTGTTCACACACTCAATTTGAAAAAGGAGAAAATCGCCACAAGGCAGAGACAATATTTTTTGGTAAATATTATTTTCGAAACATGAAATAACTTACCCAACGATGTTGTGAATTCCGACTCAGTGAATAGTTTCAAAATCAAAATTGACATATGCTTATTTGCTTAAGCGTTTCTATGCATTTATTAACTTTTTTTCATTTCTTTTGCATGCATTGTATCAACTTGTTGATCTCTTTAGTTCGTAGGTATTCATAAGACACTATCCTCAGCCTTCATTTATATGTAATACTAATAATTATAATAATAAATTTGACTCGTGACACCGCGACTTTACTTCCTTTTTTCACGCACTGTCAACTGACGCGATCAATTTCAGAACTGCCACTTATTCTAGGGGGTTTACAAAAATATTGGGACATACCATGATAAATTTAATTATTTGACACTCATGCAAGACGAGGAAGATATTTTCACGCCTTTCTCATATAGCTCCGAGACTAATGAACTCGTATCTTGATGAAGGAGTGTTTTGTAGTATGCTGTCCAATTTGATTTGAATAATATTGACCTTTGGCGCGGATAGTGCAAAAAATGATGCTTTATTGTCCATTATTGTGTTCTATTGTTGAAAACGCATTGTTTCCTTATTTGATGATTGAACGTTGATTGGCATATATTAATTGTTGGGCGCTCGCAAGGTGACAAGTCCGGGGAGTGTTGCATGTACAGATAATGCTGATTTATTGAAATTCCTTGGTGGATATCTTCATAGTGACTCAATGACGCAGATATGGTATTTATGCGAATATTGCTGGTGATTTATAGTGTTGTTTTCATAGTAATAATTTACTAACTTTCATATCATAGTTGTATTCGGAAACTGATTATTCATGTTTCTGTTACTACGAGTATATCTCAAGTGCAACGAGTTTGAATATTCAAAATGTCTGCAAATTCGTGATTTTCAGAACTGACTCAACTGTTCAATAATTTGATGAGATCCCGAGATTAGGGATCGAAAAATAATAAATTAAAATATTATACTCGAAAGTATTTGCTCAAAATAAATTTTTTGAAAATATAGGACTGTGCGTATTTCTATAGATTCAGTTTGAGGTACGAGAAATATTTATTTGAAATATTTTATCATTGAACAAAACACATCAGATTGCAGAAAATGAACAATATGAGTATGATAAAACAAACAAACAACACTAGTTTTTAGTGGTGTTTATACATGATAAATCAAAATTCGATAAGCACATAACAAATTTATGCAAAAAATAGCATCTGGCTGCAATGAAGTTCCAGTTGTTTCTAATGAACTCAATCAATCCTCAGCCAAAACTGTGTATTTTTTCTTGATCGAGTTGCACTTGAGATAGCCTTTTGGGGCTTTTGTAGTCAGCAACTTCTAAGTTCAGTATTCGTTCTACAGAAAAGGGCTGTCAGATACATATATAAGGCAAAATCACAAGACAACTGCAAACCACTTTTCATCAGTTAGAAAATTTTTACTATACCTTGTTTGTTTCTTTTAGATACCGTGTGCCTCTAACTCAGTAGTAAATAATGACAGACGTTACCACATGAGAGGAAGTCGGAATTTACCCTTGCCAATCCCAAAATGAGCAATTACAAAATTTTTTTGATATATGAGAGAAAATATATAACCACCTTCCAAAGTGTTATATAGGGCAATAACTAATTTTGAAAAATTCAGAAAATTAGTTTAAGGAGTACTTACGCAAAAAGCCTACTATGACTTTTGTAGGAATATAACAATGATGTATTTTAATGTATTTCCGATGCTTACTTGTCTGTAATGATGTATTTATTTATTATCTGTAATGGTTTTTATATTGTTTATATATGTATCGTGTATGTATATTTTTCAACCCTATAATGATTGTTAATTATATATCATAATTTTGTTTTTTTTTTCAAACTTTAACACTGTTGACTTTATAAAGTTGCACTTTTTTCGTCAATGAGGATTTCTTGGACAATAAAGCATGATTGATTGAATTCAAATAGATTCACCTGCATTCGATAATATACAAACATCAGTAACTAACTGAATGGAAAAATCAAAAATATTTGTTGACTATAACCTTGGTTATATGGAAATTCTCATTTCTGGAACATACTCTCAATTCTTCTGTTCATATGAGTGTGCTATGCCAATATTATTTTCGGTTATGTGAATTCCTGCGCGCAAAAAAGACCAACACAAACAGTGGACGCTACGTCGATTTATGTATCTTCTATTTTGAGCCTTTTCAACAAATACAAGTAACTTTGGAATCAGAAGTGTTTCATTAACTTTGTGAAGTCTGCAATATTTTCATCAGACTGTTTTTTAAACTGCTGAAATTATAAGAAAAGGCGTGCGTCTCGGGACGCCTGACAGTAAATCGTATTATATCATATTAACCAACTCATCTTTCGTTAGAAGATTCTGTAATGTTCTGAGGATCATCTTCTGCTTTTTTCATCGGAATTTTCATGATCAAGTCCAAAAGCGGTAATAGTCTTACGTTATATACTCACTGTCAACAGTATATGTCAATCGCACACTGAACACTGAGTCATGCGAAGTGAGGCGAGAGATTTGTTTGTCTAAAATACTGCTAGCGCTGTATGTTAGAGTGAGGAGAATGGAAAGCTAGACATACTGGAACCGTTATGTGTTACGTTACTAAGCGGTTCACCCCCACATAGGAAGCTATTACTTCAGAAAGTTAAGGCTGGGTCATCAAAACATAATTTTACCGCAATTAAAAGCATCGCCTCGATAGCGACAAAACTGACAGCCATGAAATTAACATCTAGATGTAACTATTCTTCATTCATATACTGTGTAGTCTCAATTCAATAGCATCATTGAGGTTATTCAAAACATGAAAAATTATTGGGAATATAATTGAAGCAACATCTAATGAACATTATTTCAGAACTCTACAGAAGGTGTAGTTATTATATGTACATATACCATAATAATTGTACAAAATTCTCATCAGCTCAATTGCCATTCTGAAGCTATACTGTGAACTCTTAAGCATTATGACAGTTATAGCCGTCGAAAGAAATGAATCTGTAGAAATATTAAATTAATGATTTTTTTCACAATGGTAGAAGCTCAAGTAGGAAATATCGACAAGATCTCCGGCCACAGCAGGTTACGTCGTTTATTGTAATGATGGTATTTATAAAGTATATTGATAGGTATACTATCCCGTGTATCAGATAGACTCAGTTTCAATTAGTGGTAAACATTCCAGTTTTATGGTGTGAAAAGTTGTTATTTACCTGAAAAAAACTTCATCTTGTATTCTAGTATGAATTGACATTCAGTTTAATGATATGCTAGAAAAGAGTATTCCAGTCAATTCGTACTTTGACTGTATCAAATTGATAGAGGATTGATCCCAATATTTGAGCTCATTTTTTTAATTTTTTGATTGGGTCACAGATCTCGCCATATAAGTTGATATTCTGATTTATTTCTATGTCAAATAGTCGCAATATCAAAATAGAAAACAATCGAGCACTGTCATAGGAAACAAAAATTTGCTCTATACAAAGTTGGGGCAGTTGTGGTACTCTGCGAGTTTTCATTGCGAAACATTTCAATATATATGGTTATACAAATATTGGTCAACAAAGAAGTTCTCGACGGCATTTGTCTTCCTTTCAAGAATACCTCAGTTTACCCATTTTAAAATTTGAAATAATGGTCACATATAATGTGGTGACTGGAAATCTATTTCGACGGTTATGATAATGGTTCTTATCAAGGAATTACGTTAGGTACTTCAAGCAAATCATGTTCATTATAATTACCCTGCACACCATGAGGTTCAAATAGATATTCAAGGAGTTATCGATTCGTATTTTGCTGATATTCAGGTATCCAGGTTTGAATTTTATCCAAGTTTTGATAAAATGATAAACTTCAAATAATAAAGATCAGTGAATACACCCCTACTCATGAGTAGCACCAAAAATACAGCCAAAAAATACCAATACAAATACCAAAAATACAGCATTCGAAATTGTTGTGATTTGCGCTCGTATGCTCTGGATTGCTCTAGCAATTTCTTAAGGACAAAACTCCCAGCCTTAGATATTCAGAACCATACTTTTCAGTTAGAAATGCTCCATCTTCTTAGATGGAAGATTAGAGGACTATAGCACCATACAACTACTTCCACCATTTAACAATAATTTGAAATATTCCAGGATGATCCCGAACGTTTCAGACTATTCACGAACATTCCAGAATGTTCCGGTATAGAAATTCGTAGACGGCGAAAATTCTAGCCTTCGTATCTTCAAAAGCACGCCTTTCTGATGAAAATTGAAACCATTTCCAGGCTACCACTACATATAACCACGTTGAACATACCACAATAAGCTGAGATGTTACGGGATAGTTCCGAATGTTGCAGGTTCAAACCAAATATTCTTTCGCTCTACAGAATGTTATAAAATATTTTAGAATAATATGTAATATTATGCAATGCTCTCTAACACTCTCTGAAACTTTTTCAGGGTGATACTCTCAGCTCCTACATATCTTCAATAGCATGCATTTCAAGTGAAAATGGAAACCTTTTTTACGAATGGGAAATGAAGAGCCACTTTAACTGACAGATCCTTTGATAATTCCACAATGTTCTGAAACGTTCCACGTTAAAGAATATTTCAGAATGTTCTGAAATTATTTAGAATGCTTTCGAAGGTTCTGGATGGTTCTTGAACTTTCTAGAAAGCGAAACATCCAGCCCTCATAAATTCAAATGCTTGCAGTTCAATTAAAAACAGAAACCCTCTTCTACTTCATTCTTCATGAACAAGCTGATTTGACTCTAAAAAATAGCTCTGAATTTTCAAATCATAGAAACACAATGAATAAGTAAGTCTTAATATATATATATTATTATTATTATGACTGACATTAGTGAAAGTTTATTTGAGATATGGCAAACGAATGTTCGTGATAAGTACCCACACAATGACAACTATTTTTCAGGTTTTGTTAAATGTAAAAATTCTCTGGACGAATCTTTGGAAAGATGAATGTTTCTCATCCACATAGATTGAAAGGAAAGGTCACAAAATTTAAATATATAGATGGATGAGATATTATTCAAGGGATATGCTTCATTGGCACACCTGAGAATGTTCATACTATATAGATTTCAATTAGTTCCAGTCACTTATCTGAGCAGTTCTATAAAACAACTTGTAAAATGTAATTTCACTACGACATTTCCTGTTGGTAATAAACACATCTTCTTTCGTTATCGTTTTCAAAGGACGTTATCAATAAATGCGATAATATACTGTGAGTGTAATTCTTCTAAAATCACTAGAACAAGTTACTGATTCAACGACTGTACGTTTCATATTATCAGTGTTAGGTTCCACTTCGTCGATGATAATTTTTACTCACTATTAGCAGATTCATTCACTTTATCTCTAGAGTGATAGTTCGATTATTTTTGAATAACAATACAACTCAAGGTGAGCATCAAGATGATATTTCAGGCCAGTTGAAATGAGAAAAGCAGTTTATCCATATTAATGAATCGGAGAGTGTAGGAGGGGCAGAAATTGCGTGTGCAGCATATTTTCCCAAATAAATTTCAGTTATTAGGTTGTTTTATCCGTTTTATTATCATATGTTTTAGAGCACCATATCTCAATGAATATTTGTTATACTGATCGGAAGATAATTTTGTACTTCATACATTGATGCTGTTCATTTTTTCCAAATTTGAATTTTTTGCCTCATTACCTCGATAGCATATAATATCTGCCTCTTATGTGGTAGCCACTATATGGAAAATACTGAGCCATGAATACAATTAAATTGAATACTATTTTTACAATGCACATTTTAGAATATCTGTCAAATTCTTATGAATATTGATACAATTGTCGTTTTGAGTATTCAATAAAGATACACTTTGTCTTTACACTAAGTATTTGGACGATTTGGAAAGTTATAACGAAAATTTCAACTTGACGCAACGCAGTAAGCCATTACGTGTCGCGTCTACTATAAGACGACAAGACGACGTAGAAAAATGCGCGAGGGTAGAGAGGCGGTCTAAGCCCCATCGCCGAGAACGCGACCCAAACTCGGGCAGACGCGTGGGAACAGGCGTCGTTGACGGTTGTGCTAGTTTTGCGAAATTTCTTCATAAGTAACACAATTCGATTCTCAAAGCTATTCATTACTTAGTGCAGCTGGCATATTTTTTCAGTTACTGTATTTTTTAGGTAAACCGCGGCTTCACCCGTGTACAATTTGGTTTGTTACATTAAGTTTCATTACCATTTGAAACAAAGAGTTACAATATTTTTTTATTGATGCAAAACTTCAGGTTTTCATCTTCAGAAGTGACGGAATTCAATACAATATTTGAACGCCTACTTTTCTCTCTTGAGGGTGGAAATTCCTGATTTCCTTTCTTGATGTTTATATACGCTATACAAAGAACCTTCCTGCATATTTCAAGATTTTAGGTTCAGTAGCTCCGGCTGTACGTTACTATAATAGTGTCAGTCAATCAATAGATATTCACTCATACATTTCTAGCTGTTTCCTGCTGTTTTACCCGCGTTACCGTGGGAACCTTCCTTATATGTTATTCCAGGTCTTGATCAATCTATATACCAACTTACATTTGAATCCATTGAGCTGTTTGGGCGTGAAAGGGTAAAAACGTTAATACATATATTATTCATCCATCCTCACAAACTTTATGCATTTATAATAATATTACTTAATGTGACAAATCGCGGGCAACAACTAGTCCACTATATTTTTCTCCGGTCGGCGAAATGTATCAAAAATTGCGTCAATAATTGCCGATCGCAGTACAACCGTCCACACGAATTGTGCGTTGAAGTTCTGTTCCACCCACCATACCTCCCAGACCTCTCGTCAACTGACTACCCTCTTTTCAAGCACTTCGATAACTTTCTCAAGGTAGAACCTTCGTCAATCAGTACCAGGCAGAAACGGCGTTCATCGACTTTGTAGAATCCCGAGCACACCATTTCAGTGCTCATGATATTAATTAACTTGTGTTACGTTGGCAAAAGTGCACTGATTCAAATGACACTCATTTCAATCAAAGTCAATGAGTACTCACTGAGATGTTACAGTAGTAGGGTCATAAAAACGGGCAAAACTTTTGAAACAGCATATAATGCCCTATCAACTATCGTCCTACGAAGAAATATTTTTGGCAGTTGATTTTCGCGGCATATTAGATTAGAAATTATAAGTTTGAATCCTGACACGCCAACTTTTTCATCAGAATCTTCTGCAAAAACAGAAACAAGAAATGAAAGTTTAAAATTTTGAAATTCAGATATAACAACTCCATAATGATATAGATTTGTTTTCATTTCAGTGTTTTTCTTCAAAAACATCTTTCCTTGCTATTGAGTATGGCAAAACTGTCCAGGAAAGGACTTTTTGTAATATTCTAGAACACTTCCAAGTTTGGGAACAGAAATTTCAACCTACAAAACCTTGAAGCGTTGTGTCATTCTTCAAATTTGAAAGCATTTTGGAAAGCCTATCAGAATAATCATATGTATGATAATTTGGTTAGCAAATCGCAGGTCGAAACACATTGCTTCAGTTCTGGTTTGGAAAAAAGTGTGCACCTAAAGAGTATAAAAATGTTGAGTTCGTCCACTAGGAAATGGAAAATTGATGTCTTTCGCATAAAACTAACTCTACAGTACTTCATTTACTTCATTGAATATATAACCTATTGAGAATAGATAACAGAATACTCAGTGATGTTTGAATTTTCTTCAAAAAGTTTGAGTACAGTTTAATTTAGATCCATAGAGATAGCATTTGCATGATTTGTATGTGGTGGAACAAAAATATCATTCATTCTGTTGAATCAGCTTGAGAATGACTCCACACAAGATGCCCATCATTTGTTTTCATTAACTTAATTTGCCGTTATGGAGGAGGTCACTATTGAAATATAACTAGTAAAATCGTAAATATAGGTGAATTACAAATGCAATAGTCCTTTGGATAATGTAATCTTTCATTCTAACTATTATCTCGAAAATGTTAATGGTTGGGAGAACAATTTTGTTGCCCATTCACATCATGCCAACTACCTCTGAAAGCTGTTACTATGATACACTTCAGTAACCATTGCTATCTCATCGAATGTAATAGAACACAAAACCAGATGATGAATACTCACTATAAAATACATTTGTTTACTATGAAAATTTTGTTTCGGAGACTGACTACCATTTTCTCATGCACTTCAATTACTTTCTCTTCGGTAGAACAGGAATTGGCTAAGACCGCCTTCGTCGACTTCATTGAATCCCTAGCAACCAATGTTTATGCTGACGAAATTATTCGACTTGTGTTACTTTGGCAAAGTTGCACTGATTCGAATGGCGTTTATTTTGATTGTAGTGAATTAGTATTCACTGAGATATAACAGTTTGAAGTAGAATTGGAAAAAACTTTCGAAAGAACCCAATATATCCGACAGTTATATACGTAGGTTTTCTCACCGAGAAAATTTTTGCAGATATTTTTCATTCGCCCAGCAGTAAAACCTTATTGAAGTCAGTCAAGTGTATCACATACACACTGGTTTCGGATTATTACCCGTCTTCAGAGCAGAAACAATCCGAACATCGGATGCCGATAGATTATTTGTGAAAATTTCATTATAGGGAGAACAGTAGCTGCTCAAATGGTGATATTTTTATTTTTCACCCTCAGTAGGTATTGAGCAAAATTAGCACATGAGTTCAAATGCCAGATGTCAATCAAAAACTCAACAATTTCTCTTACCTGTAGGCGATTTCTATATGTGAATAATAGATACCCAACAGCACCTGGTCAATAATTTGTTAGGGTATTAATTCAATCAGTTTGTTCATGGAAGATTATGGCAGAGAGCTTGCAATGCGGTATGTAATTATAGGAAATTAATACCTCCCACACTTGAATGATCAATTAATATCAACAACAATAATCTGAGCCGATGGCTTCTTTCGATTGCACAGACTAGACATTCGATTCAATCAATTTCCAATAATAATCCGTTTCAGTCAGATTTTTCAAGGCATAATCAATATTTCCAGTCCCAATATACTCGAGAACTTCAATTTCAAAATATAGTAGAATGTTTTAAGAGAACACAGAGTTTACAAATTCACTAACTGGAAAATAGTGATTGAAAATGAATGGAAAGAAAATCAGTTAACGAAATACTTTCAGAATTACCTTCAACTTCTGAAGGATCATATTTGGAACAGGACAAAGAATTCCTCCACCTCCATGTTCCGATGGCAAGAAAAACTTTGACTTTCAATTTTGGTTTTTCAGACCGGATTGAAACCTCACCATCGCGGGTGAATATCAAATAAATTTCATTTAGTTTTCATCTCTATTGATATCACAATTTAACCTAAGTTCTACTTAAAAATCCAGGACAAAGTTTAAAAAACTGCCCGATAGTAACCTCATGCGGTCTACATTTTTTCCTCGGGAAATTCTGTAACAGGTTCACCAAGAACCAGACAGGGTATAAAGCATTTTATAATAAAGCGTTACATACACGTCGTATGATTGACAGAACGGGCAGTTTGAATTGCAAGCTACCTCTAATAGACTATTATCTTTTCCGTATATGGGCTGACAGTGACTTTAGGAAACTGTTGTCTTATTAATTGTAGAATAATGATGGTTCGCAGCACGTACAAGTGTAATGGATGTCGAAGTGTTATTTATGGATTATATAGGGTGATGACAACAAATAGCATTGCCGTTTGCAGCAACTTAACAAGTGCTTCTCGCGAAGGAAGCCTCAGTAACTAAGTGACTTCATTTGTGGAATATATTGAATAAATTGTCAAATACACAACAGTATAAAAATGATAGTTGAAAAGAAATACCGGAAATAACTTTTCGACAATGTCTAGTCAGGCGAATTTTGAAATAGCTCAATATCAAAAAAACGTCTGGTTCTGATGAAGTTACCCATTATCGTACCTAAAAAGGCCGCAAATAAACTCACAACAGTATTTGGCAGTACTTTTCAGTCTGCTTTACAAGGAAGGGGTTTTTCCTTCTTGTTGGAAGATTTCTCGCGTTCAGCCTATTCCCAAAAAGGACAAGAAAAATCTTCGGCAAGTCTATAGACCAGTCTATTTGCTATCAGTGATATCAAAAATCATAGAGGAAGCCGTAAATCACCATATCCTTGAATATTTGGAAGGCTTTGACAACTTGTGCGATCATCAATATGGCTTAGGTAACAAAGATCTTCGTATGTCACCCATATTTGGAATAATGCAGTTGAGAAACATGGAGAATCAAGAGCTGCTGCACTGGATATTTCTGAGGCCTTTGACCGTGTGTTGTATGGGCGTTTGCTGGCCAAACGTCGATGCTGTGGCTTGTCGGATCATTTCTGTGTGTGGCTCTTCAGCTTCCTCAAAAAACGTTCACTGCAAGTAGCCGTCGATGGATATCTCTCGAATACTCTTACCATCAACGTTGGTGTTTCCCAGGGATCCATATAGTCTCCAATATTTTTTTTCATTGAATATAAACGACTCTTTGGAAAAAAACGAAAATCCAATATCCAAAATCCAATATAGTGCTTTGCTGACGACAGCACACTTGTCACGTCATTCGATTTGGATTCCAGGACATCGGTGCGGACGCACATCTTCACCGACAGTAGGAGGTTACATATCCTAATGAGAATCTAGAAGTGATTTCGAATTGGAGTTAAAGTAACCAGTTTCAATTTAGTGCCACAAAACCCAGGCATCGGTTTTTTCCAAAAGATGAATGTCTCCCAACCGGATATATTAATGTCAGGACAGACAATTCCGCTTTCTGCTTCGATAAGTTTGTGGGGGGTCAAAATGGACATCAATATATTTTGGCATTATCAACACATAATAATGGAAATACAACTCTTGGACATCACTCCGATTATGCAGAGATTTCCATGGGAGTGCCACAAGGATAAGTATTAGGTCCGGTACTGTTTTTGCTGTACATAAATGAAATGGACACAGTCATGAGAGATACTTTTGTGACGATGTATGCGAACGATACTTCACTGATCGTGTCCGGCGAGTCAGAAGAAGTTTCAGCTTACAAATGTAAAAATGTGATACAGAAAATTACCAATTGTTGTGGTATGAATTCTTTATTTCTCCTCGCCAATAAAACTCAATAGATAAGATTTCACAATCGCCAAAAAACAATGTCCTGATATCCGAATCAGTATAGGCAACCTTATACTCGAAAATTCAGAAGAAACTAAATTTTTAGGTCTCACTATGGATTCATGCCTGAATTGGAAAGGATAAACGCTGTGAAACCCTAATTAGTAAAGTAAATTCCTTGTGTTACCTATTCAGAAATATTAGGAATTTCTTGACGGAAAAACAACTACTTTCGTTATATCACTCCCAGGTTGCATCCAGACTGAGATATGGCATATGTATGCGAGGTAACTCTACATTGGCATCTGAAGTATTCATAGTACAGAAACGGATTTTGCGAATAGTAGCTGGAGTAAACAGCACTTTTTCTTGTAGGAATAAAGATAAGTTTTTGCTGAACTCAAATGTCCATAATGTAAATACGAGGCAAAAATCAAATTTTCATATTCCGTACTGCAAGTACAAAATTCCATCAGACTCGCCATCTGTGATGGGAAAATGATTTTTAATGAGCTACCAAACTATATAAAGGAGGCACGCACATGCAATGAATTCAGGAGAGAGTTGAAAAAAATTGTAATTCAATGATCTTTTTATAATCTGGCCAAATTTTTTCTTTTATGACGTTTGTAAATGTATTTTTACGATTGTTTGATGCTTTTTGCTGATTTTGTATCTGATCTGTTTTTATATATCATTATTTTTAAAATCATTTATATGTATTAATTTATAAATACATATGTGTACATCTATTATGCGTGACCATATGATCATATGTGTGAAATATTGACGATTCCTATACATGTATTATATATGCCAAATGGAAAATAAAGATTATTATTATTATGATGTCGCTGGAAATGCGAAGGCTGCTTTTCAAATGCTTGGAACACTGTTCCAAACCAGAAATCTCTACACACCTCAGCAACTTTTGATACTTTTTAGAGCCCAGACCTTCTTTGGAGTATTGTTCTCATATATGGAGCTCCGCCCCTCAGCATACCCTAAAGAAGCTGGGTTCCATCCAGAAAAGAGCCAGCCACCTGACTAGAGACGCAGACATCTTCTATAGATACTTTCGCGAGAAGTGCTCAAGTGGGTTGGCACATTTGGTTCCACCGAGAGCGGTACATATCAGAACTAGGCGACAGACTGTGGCTGCTCACCGTTTAGAGGTTCAACTCAGTACACCTCGAACTTCACTGTTAAAGAACTCTTTCATTTTGAGAACTGCGTTTGTGTGGAATGAACTTAATTGTATTTCAATCTCCAAAGATTGAAATACAATGTGAATCGCTACTTTTGCACAGGCACCTCTCTTAAAGCGCCTTAAGGATTTTCCTGAAGTGCATGTGTTTTGTCCTTGAAAAAAAAACCTTCACTGTTATATCTGAATATGAAATAAATGGAAAGTTTCAAAATAACTATGCACGTAAACGATTCATAAATACTTCACAAAAAATTCAAGGCCATAGCTGTTCTATGGAAAGAACCGTTTTCATTATGAATATGTATATTCATTTCATGAATACTTTCTATCAATGAGGAAGAAACAACAATAATATCATTTCACGTATAAATTTTTTACAGGAATTTCTACCTGCACTGGATATGGTATTCAGGATATACTCTCAAGGACCGTGAGTCTCACATTTAAGTTCCTTCTCGAATTCGTGATGAGATCTTTTGGAAAATGAAATAACAGAAATGGGTATCAAAAGGTCGATAAGAAACATTTGGAAATGGACAATAGAATTCACAAAAACGGTATTAAGGAAAAAACGTGTGCGTCTCGGGACGCCCGATAGAAGTGACAACTCAAACTAATCTTTGTTGACATATTCAATATTGAAATTGTTCAACTTGAGAAAAGCTTAGGTTATAACTCAATGATATTAAAAGGAAAGGTTATTTAATAATGAATTCTTTATAGGATTGAATAATGATAGTAATAATGTACATACACAAAATTGGTATCATCATTTTTAAGTTTCAAATAATAGGAGAATATTACGTGCTTGCTAGTCAGATTTTTAAAATACTATCAACAGTATATCTCCGACGAGAGAGGAGGAGCCTGCTTTCCGCTGACGTATGCGTGAGAGAAAGGGAAGCCAGACAAACTGGCGTCGTTACGTTAGATAACAAAGCGGTTTACCCTCTCATAAAAACTTATCACTCAAAAAGTTTGTAAATATTGAGTCCACAATATTTACAACCTTTTTGAAGGTTGACAATATTTCTGAAACGATAGGTAACAGCATATTCAACATTTGAAAAATAAAGTATTTCTTATAATCCACAGTAACCAAAAGATAAACATCGTTAACATAATTATGAAATGGCAATATCATACAGATGGCTGTGGTTGATGGTAACCTACTTCTTTGATATCTCGCCTACTGAAACACCTCTCAGAAGAAAGTCCATTTCCAATGAGCGTATAATGAAAAATCGATAATTTTTTACCATCGAAAACTGAACAATAGTCCGATGTTGATATGTCTATAAAGTCGACACAATGCTATCGTGATTGCCGAAGGCTCCGAATATCTTATTATTATTTTAATTTCTGCAAATTTATGGAATTTTACCTCAAATAAATCTCTCTCGGTATAACCAAGCATGACTTGATTCTCTTATTACGATTTTCCATGTATCATTATTTATATTTTAATGAATTATGCTAGATGGATAATTATACGTGGCATTGTGTAGATTATACATCGATAGGTATGTCATTGATTAGCAATTTTGATAGAATGTTACAACAAAGATAATGGGCCAGATTATCTTTTGTCGACTGTTACTTATCATCCGAGAAATCAGATGATATTCATTTGGTGCATTCAGTAAATGAAAATCGAAATTAGAACAGTTAATTTTTTTTGTCGCATACGCTTTTTACTCTGAATTGATTTATTTTGTTAATAACTTAAATTTTATTTTCAGGTGATTGACTATGAATGATTGTTTTGCCCTCTACTACCATAATATAAACTCTTCGTAATTAAAAATTATTTTCTATTTTTTAGTTTGGTTAGCTATAAAATCGTGTTTTTCTAGTTTTTTAAACTATTATTGAAAAAAAAATATCCTGTTACCCAACCAACCTTTTTTCAGTGAAACATTTATATTGGTTATGTCAAGTGAGTGTAGGAAGTACTTGTCGAATGAAAAGTACAAAGGTTGTAATTACATTTTTATAGTTTCACATAGAAAATAAATATTTTTAAAAGAAGTTTCAATAATCATAACATTAAAAAACTCTAGAATGCATCTTGCTTGAAACCAACAATAAATTTCTCTTCGTTAGCTCTCCGGTTGACCGAGTTTGGAAATTCAAACTCTAAATTATTTATAGGAAAAATAAACTAATGAAGTCATTGACTTCCCCCGAATAACCCTTATCAAGATGGCCATTTTACAAAATCGCCTCCATTCACCATTACAATCGACGTTGGAAATCTTCAAAAGAAAACAAGGCTTATCAAAACGCAATCGCCTGCTAGCTGTTAAATCCGGATAGTCTCGATCGAAATAAGATATGGAGGAGAATGGGGAGAAAACGATAGCAGAGTCAACGTGGTTTCGAATGTTTTGAATGGTTTTGATGTAGTGGATTATTTCAATAAATTATCTGTGTGAATACTTTCTTACATGTATTATTTTGATCACGTTTTCTCGTTATATTGTGTGAATGTGATGATCGTATCACCAAATCGCTTCAGATAGCGAAAACCTGAAGAAAAAAGCAAGCAAGCATAGATTATTTTTCTCCAAGGTCTTTGGTACTCTTCATATTATGTAAAAGTTACAGTAAAATCTTTATTCCCTTGTTGAATTTTTCCTGTTGCATTTTTTCATTATCTACATAATGAAAAACTAGAAAGTCAGTAGTATTCAATTGTATAGAGGACATAGGAGTATATTTAGTTAACCATCAAGTGAATAGAAGTGGAGAGCTTCTACAAAATTAGCCAGCTTCTTTCATTCTGAATCAATCTTTGAGGAAGAGTAAAAATAAATGATTCAGTTATAATTATCATTCCCATATTCACAGAATTTGCTATACAGAAATAATACTACCTGCAGAGCTTACTATCTCATACGTTAAGACTCAACGGCACTGCATTCTTCATCTCAACAAAAGCGATTGCCCGTACTATGAATGAAGTGTTTCATCTATCTCGGATTACTTGATCCTGAAATAGAGCGCAACTAGATACCTATATGTATCCGGTGAACCGTGGATGGTTAATTATTAGACCACGTGAACACAATTCGTTAAAATAATTGCCTGCCGGGTATTGGAACGACTTGCTCGATACTCTTGACACTCGAATTGTACTGCAAAATAAATTGAGTTGTGGCACGGCGGTGTGTGACGGTGCCAACCTGTCTTCCAAGTTACATTATTTATTGAACTTTTCTAGTGGGCGCATATATCATTTACCATCCCACCTAGAACAGAATGGAAGGTGTCTGAAAACAGGAAGTTGATAATACTTTGACCGAAAAAGCTACGTCATTTTGACAAATATGTGTACGACATAAACATATTTCACCAACTGTGTTGGCGTGATTAGAAATCTACTATACTATTAGTATCAATTGAGTTGGAAAGTATCTGTGTCCATCACACAACAAAATCATGCTAATATATTTGAGCAAATTGTGAGATATTTACTAAACAATTGATAGCAACACGTGTTTCAGTACTCAATAACAACTGAGGAAGTATTCAATACTAATTTTTTTGAGGACAAAATACATTACAGGCGCTCTAATAGAAGTGCCTGTGCGGACTTATCGAAGCAGAAAGTGGAATTGTCTGTCCTAACATTATTAGAAAACCGATGCCTGAGTTTTCGTGGCATAGAATTGAACCTGGTTACTTTCACCCCAATTCGAAAGAAATATCCAGCGCAACAGCTCTTGATTCTCCATGTTCCTCGACTGAGTTATTCCAAATATGGGTGACATACGATAGCCATATTGATGATCGCTCAAGATGTTGAAGCTTTCCAAAGATTCGAGGATATAAACTAAACGCCTTGTTGCTACTGAGTTGTTTCAAAATTCGCCTGACTGGACGTTGTCGAAATTGAGAGTTCAAATGACAGAACTACACGATAGGTAAAACACTCATAGAGTGTCTCGAGGCACGGTCTTGGGACCAGTATTTTTTCTTCTTCACATGAATGACCTATTTTCTGTAAACAATAGCTGGGCAGATTCCTAAGTCTCCACACAGACTGATTCGAGAAATATATTCAATAAGTTTGAACACAAACAATTAACAGTCAAATTTGAGTAATCATTTTTTATTCTTCTCACCAGCCATTAAAATACGTTACCTACGTTTAAAACTCTGGAGGTAGTTGAACACTACTTTATATTTTGCCGTAGGCTGTAGTGGTGGCATGTCAAAGTCCTGATTGGTCGACGGTGTGCATATTTGGCAGGAAGCGTTCCAGTTTTTGTGATGTGTCATGTATGATATGATATGATGCAGCTGGGAGGATCTTTGTTTTTTGTATTCATTTATGTAGGTATTGATATTATATAATGGTAGTAATGACGCACCTGTTGTTGCAGTTGGTACAGCTCTTCGAAGTTAGAACCGAGAGTTGGGCTAGTAGTAACTGGTAAAGTCCTGAACCAACAGATTCATATATTGAAGATGTCCCTCAACTTGCTCAATTTTTCTCATATCAGTTTCGTATATTGCTAGATATATCTATCTCTGTGAATTGATTATCATTATTATCATCATCGAATTTCTATTGAAGAGAACAGAATTTGAGTTGGTAGGCCCTGGTCGAATAAAGTCTGGAGTATGAAACGTTTCATCTGCATCTACAGCAGACAACATCTGTGAATGTACTTTGGCTGCGAGTATGGAAGTTATATTTCAAAGTCCCAGCAACGGTTCCATCAGACCACGGCCTAGCAGCTCGTATTTTGTTGTCTTTAATCGCTAACTATGTTCTTACGATCAAATTCTACCTGCGTACTGTTTTCTAACATGCATTTCATGGAATTAAGTCTTATGGAGTGCAAAATATGCATTTGTTCGCATAAATAATCGAATTTAATATAATTTTTTTCGCGTAAGATGAAATTGAAGAAAAATGTTTCAGACTTGGTAGAACTCGTAATACGATAGACTTGGTTGGAGGACCAGTTTCTCCAACGGATTTATGAAACGAATTGCATAATGAGCAAATTCACCGAGAGATGTACCAGTTTATTCAATGAACACATCGGAAGTTATTGATTCTAGTAATACTTCATACAGATGAACTGAATGAACTTACAAACGGAAAAAAACTTTGTACTGGGTGTCAGGGCATTCAGGAATCACAGGTAATGATAAAGCTGATCAATGTGCAAGACACGGATCATCAACTCCATATATGGGTCCAGAACCAGCTTTGGGGGTACCAAAATCATTGGTACGAAACCAGATTAGGACATGGACCAATAAGAGGCATCCAAAGTACTAGGTAAAAGTAACTGGCAACGAACACGGTAAAATTTTCATTAGGGAATCGTCCAAAAAAGAACAGAAGAAGTACTTCAACACAGTAGGGATCGGCTCAGAATAGTTATAGAGGATATCTGAACAAAATGAGGCTGTACAACGGAGACCTCAGCTGCAGATTATGCAACGAAGGAATAGAGACAGTGCTACACATTTTATGCAAATGTGAGGCACTCTCAATCACAAGAGGTTATTAATATATGGACTTTCAAATTTATGTCCAGTAGAATATGTCGAACATCCAACACGGAACCTGTACAAACTAGTATAGGGAACGAGAGTGATGGAATGGGTGTCATGAAAAGATGGGAAAATAAACGTAACAAGCCCAAGAGGCTGCAGTGTTTTCCGGAGACTTGAAAGAATAAACAAGTCAGACAGCTCCCAAGTAGCTATAAAAGAAAATACTCTATACAACATAAAACGCCAAGAATTCAGACTCATCGGCGGAAAGAACTCAATACGGATTCTTGATGTCCTTCACATTCAGAATCTACATTGAACTTCATATGTTTTTCAATAAAGTAACTATGATCAAGTTAGATTATCACAAAACGTCAAAAATTGGCAGTCACCCAAAAAAAAAACGCTTCGTCTCAATGATATTTTCATAATTTTTATTACTGAAATCAGCCGTTTTTTGACATAGCCCATGATGATCAAAAGTAAAACAGAAAGTTTCTGACCAGACCGTTACAAAAAGTTTCGATTGTCAAAATGTAACATCGTCTTTTAATGATAACCCTGGCATCACTTCATTTCATCAATTGAAGAACTTGAAATCATATTTCTCCTGTTTCCAAACTATTCTACCATCATATTTGAACACTATGCTAGTCGCTCATCCGTTATGAAGGGATTTAAGTTCCACGGTATAATTCAGCAATAACATTTTTTCGCAACGTGAACCTTGAGAGCAGAATATATCATTAGGATGAACTTTAATGTTTATCAGTGACCCGGACTAGGAAATATTATTTTAAAAATATTCACGAAGATATTCATTATATTATTAAGTCATACATTTTGAACCACATGATAATTTGATACCACGCTAGTTTATCTGATACATAGGAAGGAGTGTGGAATATTAAATGACATTTCACTTCAGAACCATTTATATTTCATGCATTATTTATGAAGATACAGGAAGATTTCTATTCCTGAAATCGAAAACGTAATGGGATTATTATGATGGATTTCTGCTAATCACTATAAGGTTTGATGACTGGGATTTGAGAATCAGATTAGTTTTGGGTTTATTTGTTTGATATTATAATTCATAGTTGGAATAATAATTGAACTACGGTTATATCTAGTTTCAAAATCACCAACGATTGTAAACAACGAAATGCAGAAAAATTTTTTTGGTAGATACGTTTTAATATCGTTTCGACAGTTGTTATTACATTATTTTCATGTCTACTCAGGATAAAAGCGACCTCATAATCAAGCATACTCAGTATAAATTTTGTCATTCAGGAAATTGATGGATGTTTTTCTCCCTGAAAGTGAGATTAATTTAGTCGTCAACACCCACACCTGAAAATTAATGTATGAACTCTTTCAACATTTCCAGACGTGATCTTCTGTCAAGTTCAATTTCCATTTCAAAACTGCAATCATAGTTGAAATAAAAAACAAAATATTATTATATTCATGACGGGAAAAATCCTGTTTTTCATTATCGAAGTGAAAACTTCTTCTAAGAGGTAAACCGTTATGTTACGTAATACTTAACGACGTCAGTCTGTCTGGCTTCCCTATCTCTCACACATACGGCAGTGTTCATTGTTATCATAGAAATCTGAATAGCAAGCACGTAATATTCTTTTATTATGTGAAATATGGCTCAAAAATGATGATACTAATTTTGGTAGGTACATCAGTAGTATCATTATTTAATCCTTCAGCAGTAACAAGTGGCTCATATTAGCTATAACAATGAGTGATTTTTTTTGCTGGTATCTTTTTGGCAACACTGTTTTTGACAGATCACGCGTGAATCGTGTCTTGTATTATTGTCAAACTTGTTCAATTTGGTTTATAATTTAACCATGAATCGACTTACGAAGGAACAACGCTTGCAAATT
>WOGR01001274.1:5263-20501 GCA_015342045.1 Leptinotarsa lineolata | reverse complement strand
AGGCGATAACAGACATAAATAATATAAATCAGTTTAGAAAATATGTTAAGAATCTTCCCATATCGAATTGAATTGAGCACAGGTTTGTTATTTATAGTTATTTCTCTTTTGTTTATCATTTTTATTTCTTTTATATTCATTCTTATATATTTATATGCTTGATACTTTTTTGCGTTGCCTCTATAACTACGAGCATTAATCATTATCTAAGTTTTTTTTCCGGCTTGAGAATAATAACAGGAGCTGTCAGCAGCTGATATGATCTCCGGCCTTTTCCCACCTTTTTGAATATTTTGTAATTTATTTAAGTTTATTATGATGGGAAATAAAGACCTTCATTATTATTATTATTATTGTTGAGTTTCCCAAACATGTTCCCTGTGTATTTTATCGAACGTCTTCTTCAGATCTATTAAACAGCTTAGTACTTTCTCAGTTACTTGTCTCAAAATGAATATCGGATTAAAGCACTTTGACCATAACTGAACCCATATTGCGAGTCCCATTCTTCTGGAACTGTTTCGTCTCTAAAAATGGCATTCAACGTTTATCTTTTGGAATGTAGAGGAGGGATCTCAAGCACTTGGCATATGCAGCTTGACCTTAAAGCTCATACCGTTCGTCTCACAGAAAACCAGATTTGTTATTTTTCAGCCACACCACTTCTACTGAAACGCATGTTTTGTTTTGTTATCGGTTTTATGAAAATATTGCACAGAAGTGTTACTGAATACGTTTAATACTTCTTTTCATCGAGTATAGACTAACTCCATCGCATATCAAAGATATTTGATAATATGAATGAGTCTATGTTCTTTTAGGTACATAAGAACTATTGATAAGAGTTCGCTAGAAATTCATTCCGATGATTTTATCAGTATAGTGATTTTTGTACAGACTCAAACTTAACATATTCCTAATTGATGTTAGAGAATGTTAAACATGAAAGTTTATAATTCGATAATAGAAAATAGAGTTGGATATGAAACACTCTCAAGTATGAATTCAGGGAGTCATCCCATTAAATGGAAAGTAAACAAGATGTCATGAAACTGAAGGAACCGATTCTGCAATCACGTCATGTCGTTCTACAATTAAAAAGGATTTGTAAGTTTAAATGGGAAAAGTTTTTTGTGGCTTTTTCGTGTATTGCCACCCCAAAGCCCTCACCTTCCATATATCATTCCATAAATAACCTTTTTCATATTTTAATTAAACATTCGGACGTGACAATTATGAATTTGACCCACTTATTATTCCCACACTTCTTTTCGGCAGGGTTTGATTAATAAAGAATCAGGACATGCCACAGTTCAGAGGTCATTTCCCATGTAGAATGAAATTAATAAGAGTAGATGAAAAAAGTTACTGAAAAGTGAATATTGCTTCATCTTGATAAGAACACAAGTGTGGTGTTTGCAATCAAGATCATTAGATGAGTTTTCGTATATCAAATATCTTTGTAGTTATGCAACATAAAAAAATGAAGATTGACTTTACAAGTGACCGTCTTAGGGAATCTCATATATCTTTATCGTTCGTGGATTGAGTCTTCTGTTAATCTAATAGATGGCGTCTTCGTAAGGGGAGATGCAATCGTTTCTGTTTGAAAGATTTAAAATTGAAATATATTTTTGCGACAATACTTATCTCTCACGGCTTCAAGTTGAACTCTGGTTAAATACATCAAAATGTACCAAAGTGGATATTTCCTAGTTCAATCACGTGTATACGCTACATTTTCAGAAAAATCATGTAGTATTTTGCGACGTGTACATTTTTGGTAACATGTTTTTTTTCAGTTTCAAAATAATTACAGACTAAATCAGTAGCAAAACCAAAAAGCGATTTTCAGAAGTGCTTTCTTTGACAGAAGGACATGAGTTCAATCACGACTATAATGACGTGTTACATTTGGAAGACACAAGTTTGAAACCCAATCTTTTAGAGTGTTCAGAAATGAAGTTGAGAATTCGGGTCATTTACTCTTACTGAATGACACAATAGATAAAAGTAAATCCCTGATACTGAATATTTTTTCGAATGTGGAAATTGATACATAAACTTAGATAATTCCATTCATTATATGCTTATTCGAATGAGTTTGTGAAATTTATCTTCTCATGATAATGAGATTCATTCGTAAACTCAGGTACACGTAGAAGAAATTCAGGTACTTCAAATTGTAAAAATATGTAGATTTCAGTTAGTATATACACGCCTGAAGAAGCTATTGAATAGCGAAACACGTGTTGCGATTTTGCAAACTCTATAGGAAAATCTCACAATGAAGTGTTTTTTGAATACCTTATAGATTTTCATCAGGTATCGGCCGATTCCATCACATATCTTCTCATTATGGTTGAGAACGAAAGAATCATTCTGGAGCGTCATTATTTTTGAAAAAACGAAAATTAATGAACAATTAGTATCACAGCAGTGCAGCACATTGAGAATAGTCATAAAATTTCACACAGCCTTTTTTATTTCCCAATGCGTGGCCTAACGACATCGCATCGGTTGGAAAACGAAAGAGCACATAGTCTAGACATGTTCCAGGCAATGATTTACTGGATGTTTGGTTTTGACAAATTGGTGTAATTTAGCTTGATTGTCCATATTCATTCAGAAATGAAGTATGAGATGAACAGACGATTAACGTTGAAGTCCAGATTTTTCTCAAATAAAAATAATAGGCTACATCATTATGAATGTCAAATACAATAAAAAACATGACATTAATTCCCAATTTAAAAAAAAGAATTTTTGAATATACCATTCGATAATCTTGTGTGGGATACATAGTTAGACAGCTCAGTTATCCACCAATTAGCGATACAATTTTTCGAATGTCTGTCATGGATATGTCACAAAAAATGTATTCTTGATGGTGGAAAAGCGTAATTTGGAAAGCAAATGTAATCATGACAGTAGAATACGTAAGCGTATTTGGAATATGTCAGACTTTTCTCGACGCGCCTTTCGTCAACCAAGTAGTGCGGTTTTGTAAACTGTTTAGTGAAAAATAATGGTATATTATTCAACGAACGAAAAATGTGGCCAATTCTCGTGAGAAGTTTCTAGATGCGAGCCAAAGGTGAAAGTTGAAAATATTCGAGCAGATGATGCTCATTTTACGTTAGTCATGTCCGAGATGCGGCTAGCTCTGTGTGTTAGAGTGAAGAGAAAGGGGAGCCAGACATACTGGCGCTTATGCGTTACGTTACGAAGCGGTTCACCTTCCTATGAAAAGGAATCACTTCAAAAATGAAAATAAACTACCATAGATGTGACTTGAACCTAGAACCACTGGCACTCAGCCCCGAAATCTAACAGCTATCAGCTTTCACGTTTGAGTCATGATTGAAGAGAACAAAATCAGTGCTGCTAGGAGGTGGTCGAGTGGAATTTGTGGTACTGAGTGTTTCATCTGCAACTGCGAGGATGAAGGTTGTATCTCGAAGTCTGAGTAATGTTGATTGAAAAAACTTTCCTTTGATAAACACAATTATTTACACTTGAAGAGAAACTCATTTCAGTCACAGTTGTTTTCTTGACAAAACACAAGCACAACAAGAAAATTTTCAAAGCGCTCTGAGAGCGGTTCTCATTAGATTTTAATCGCTGAAGATTAAATTCATTAAAAAAATGTTCTTAGGAAGTTATTCCACATAAACGCAGTTCTCTAAATAAAAGAGTTCTTGAACAGTGAAGTTCGAGGTGTACTGAGTTGAACCTTGAAACGATGAGCAACCACAGTCCGTTGCGTATTTCTAATATGTACCGCTCTCGGTGGAATCAAATGTGCCAAGTCACTAGAAAACCCCCCGTGAAAGTATCTATAGAAGAGAGACAAATCTTTCTTCAATGTTACAGACTATCAAGGTTGCAAGTATTGTTGGCGTCTCCAATCACGTAGATGACTCTTTTCTGGATAGAATCCAGCAGCTTCAGGGTATGTTAAGGCGTGCAGCTCCATCCATGAGAATAATACTCCAAATAAGGTCTCATCTGGGCTTTAAAAGGCATCAAAAGTTGCTGAGGTGTGTACACTTTTCTGGTTAGGAACAGTGTTCGACGCTTTTGAGGAGCAGCCTCCGTAATTCTAGCAACATAATCATGCCAAGACATTATTATTATATCCGGTTCGGAGACATTCATCTTTTTGGAGAAAACCGATGCCTGGGTTTTTGTGGCATTCAATTGAACCTGGTATTCTTACCCCAATTCGAAGTTACCTCTAGATCCTCATCAAGATATGCAACCTCCTGCTGCCGGTGAAGATGTGCATCCGCAACCAATGTCTTGGAGTCCGAATGGAATGACGGGACAAGTGTGCTGTCGTCAGCAAAGCAATTGATTGGATTTTTGTTTTTTCCCAATAAGTCATAGATATATGATAAAAAGAGAGTTGGGGACAATATGGATTCCTGGGGAACACCAGCGTCGATGGTGATAGTATTCGAGAGATATTCATCGACGGCCTCTTGCAGGAGACGTTCTTTCAGGAAGCGGGAGAGCCATACACAAAAATGATCCGACCAGCAATACAATCGAAGTTTGGCCAGCAAACCTTCATGCCACACGGTCAAAGGTCTTAGAAATATCAAGCGCAACAGCTGGTGACTCTCCATGTTTCTCCATTAAGGTATTCCAAATATGGATGACATATCCATATGATCGTTGTTTCCGAAAGCCATATTGATGTCTTATGATAAAAGTTTCAACTTCCTTTCGATTTTAAGAAGAAAATATAAATTAATTACTTCATTAGCACAATAATATACAATTTCGAAAATCTGCATTGAAAAAATAATTGAAATATCATAGTTATGAGATGACAAATGATAATAATGATGATTAATCATATAAATAGACATTATTTATCTGAAAAAAATATTATCTGATAATTATGTTATGAATTAGATAAACAGACGGATTATGGATCATCAGCAAGCTGTTTTTCAAATCAACCTTTCAAATATATACGATAAAACACATATTGAGAAATATACAAAACACAAAAATATAAATCGTAATATAATATATAAGACAAATATACCTCTGTTCTGTTCCCTAATAGTTAAAGAGTAATAAATGATCAGTATGAATGAGCATATTAATGGGTGTTTTTTTCATGATTTGTCACCTAGGCACCCGGTTTGTAATACTCTACCAGACCAACCGTAATTTTGTATAGCAGAATGTTCACAAACTAAATATTTTATGAGATTTTGGGTCGTTTTATTTTCTGTAGTGGCGTGCAGTTGAATATTCAATCAAAATTACTAATAAAACTACCGATTTTATTTTCATTCATCCATTTACAATTAATATTGTTGTAACAACTGTTTGCTTGAGCCCAAACGAGTTCAATGAGAATTAGTTCGCAAAGATGAGGGGACAGACGCATAATAATAATATTTCGTTTCTGTGCCACCTTGTCGACTATATATTCTGTAAAACGAACTATATTTGAAATAACTATAGACAAAAGTTCTTTTTCAATCATACTTCCATCAAATGATATGTTTTTTGTCGAAATCACCCAATGATATCTGCTTTTCCCCATGCCTGGATTTTTTCAACTTTTCTGAAATAATGACTTGCATTATTCATCACAATCACAGATTTAGGTAGAATGAGATCCAACATTTGCTCAAAACATATTGCCATTCATGTATTCACCAGAATGCTTTGGCTCAAATAATAAGTAATCGCCCTCATCAAAACCATCCACACTCTCAATGTGAGTAATCATCAGTCGCTTTCCTTTTTCAGAAGGCGAGTTCAGTCCGGTAGACCAGCCTTCTGAAAATGTTTGACGTCTACTTGTAATGTTTTTGTCTTGTATTTTCAATAGTATTTCCTCCGTTAAGCCAAGCGAAGAAAATAAATGTTTCTATTTTTACGTCGAAACTCCATTATCTGATTCAGATAATGTCTCTTTTAGCAAATACTCATAGTTTCATCGTTTTCGATTGTAAGCGATTTTTTTATTTGTTTATTTTCAGCTGAAATTCAATCCTTTCAAAGTTTTCCACAAATTGTTTTTGCTTATCTTGGTCTTTTTTCAGGGAACCCACCATTTTGTCGGGAGTCGGTTTTTTATTCAAATGAAATTAAATGTCTTACTGTTTTTCTAATTGCAAGTTTGTAGTTTTCATCAATGGGCACAGATTTTTTCCTAAAGATAGTGTTAGTGATTTTGCAGCTTCATTTTTTTCTCTCATTCTTTGATTTATTTATATATCATTTCCACCAGAGTATCACTATTGAAAATAATGGTATTTCTGTTAACAGAAAAAATGTGGAAATCTTCCAAGAAAGGAAAAAAGCAATCAATTTACACACACACATTTTTTGTATCAAGATGGAGTAGTAGAAAGCCAAAACTTTCTTTCCCAAGAATTAATCACTCCTAAAAATATAACCTTTTTAATTTAAACAAGACCGTTGGCTGGAATTCAATCAAATAAGCTAATGAATGTTATTCACGTGCTGTTATCGATGACATGGGTGGATTCGACTCATTCCTTGACAAGAAACTCGTAATTTTATGAACGAAATGAGTGTTTATTCTCATAATGTTATCCGTATTTGCTACTGAAGGGCCGATGAGCTAAGTGTCTTAGGGCGATACATCGGATGTGTGGCAGTGAGGATGACAGTGTTTCATGTAAGTGAAATTTTACTTCTTTCGTTGGTTATATTGTGTGGAAATCCTGTGAATGATATCTGATTCGATTCTATACGAATGTTTGGAATACAAACGGAATAGAGAAAAGTGTTTTTCGTATAATTCAGCGTTCATATAAAAGTATTTGTATCGAAAGTATTTTTCTTTCGTGTTATTCAATGTTTATATGAAAATAGTTGTTTCGAGAAGGCTTTTTCTTTCAGTTTGTATCTGAGAGTTACTTCTTTGCATGATCTACATATCTTTGTATATAGTTATTTTTTTGAAATTGAAGATTTCTACATTTTTTTGTATCAAGTAGATTCCTACTTTGGCTGAAATAATTGAAACATGAGTTCAGAAGAGAGTAATGGAATTTCTACTTAAAAACAATATCTTGAGCGAGAACCAGTTTGGATTCCAAAGGCAAAAGAGCACCAATAACGCAATATTTTCCTTTCTTACAAAAGTTTACAATGAAATTATTGAAGGAGAGGCAGCCGCAGCAGTGATGAGTATGTTTTCGAAAAGAAGGTGGTAATGAATTCTGCTTGTTGTTTCAACAAATTAGGGCGGATTACTAACAGGAAAAGTTTTTACACATGGCTAAAATGAAACAGGAGAAGCAATAATTATCTAAATTTGAGTACGATTCGAATTCAATATAAGAGTTGAGAGTATGGAGATGTTGAAAATTGATGAGTTTTCATGGTGTTTACTTTCTAACGTTTTGAATTTTCTACCCAAATCCTTTATCGTATATATTGTTTTGAACTGTGATAAAATCTTTCATTGAAAATTTCTTTTCAATGTCATATTATGGTAACTATAAGTCGCTTCAGTTTCAAAACCAGAATAATAGTGAATTCGAAAATAAAAATAAGAATAAATGTTGAGATTTTTTTTAGAAATGATAATATGAACTCAACAACTCACTTTCACTTTTTCGTTATCTATCTGTGAAATAATCATGAATAAATCCTGGAATGCGTTGATATAACCAGGGCCGGATTTGGAAGTCTGGAGGCCCTGAGGCAACAAAGAAGTGCGACCCCCTAATTAGTTATTATTTGTTTTCCAAATAAAAGATTTTTTTCTGTCAAGTCTTTCGAAAATCTACTGTCAGCAGATAAAATCATTTCAAAAAGAATGTAGTAATTTGTCACACTCAAATACAATTTATCAAAAACTAAATCACCTCGTTAACGAATGAAACATAGCGAGCTATTTTCGACGAAAAGTCGTTGATGATTTGCTAAAACTTATCTCCCGGAGCTGCAGGATGAACTGAAGGATCAACCGTATTTCAGATTTTTGTACTTATTTTATTCTGCTTTGACTCATGGGTATCAATTACTTGCAAGCAGGGCTTTCTGATATATCTATAACAATATTATCATGTTTGTGCAATGATTCTTAGTGAAAATGGAAAATAAATATTTAGGGGAAAAACATAAAAGTTGGTGACCCGATAAAATTTGGTAATTTTTTTCATCTTCTTTGTAGGGGCCCCTCTCCTGTGGAGATCCCGGGGCCATAGCCCCGCCTACTCTCTCCTGAATCCGGCCCTGAGTATTACGAACTATTGAAAAGTTGTCAAACACCCGGTAGAAATTTTGAATAATCAAGGTGAAACAAGACCAACCGGTCATTTTAGTCACAGGTAAAATGGTAAATATTTTTTGACACATTCAATTTGCGAAAAAGTATTGAATGTTTCAATTTCGAAATGAAAGATGTTACTCAACGTAAATGATATTACTGATTCGAGAAACCAATTAGAAAATTGTTGATAACTTCTGAAAATACTTCTCTCGCTCCAAAACAACAACCATCGCAGTTTTCCTGCATTGAAATTTGCTAAATTCTGAGTTACAAGCGGGATTTTTCCAAATATCATTTTTTAAAGTCGGAATTTCAAAAATTCACAATTTCAGAGTCGGAATTTTTCAACTATCGAACTTGAAATCGAAATTGAACAAACTTTCGAGTTTTAAGTAAAAATTCGAACATATTCTGAGATTGAGTTGGAACTCAATGATAATAATTTTGTAAAATTCCTATATTAAACCCGAATTTGAATTCAAACTCGAAATTTTGTGACCCACCTGAGCCTTTATGTATTTTGATCAATTTCAATTCGAAAACAGAAACATGCCTGTTTTTTCACATTATTTTAAGAATAACAAACAGCATTCCGATCAGTAAAAGATCCAAATAATTCAATGGGGGTTTCAAAAATGACAATTTGGTTTCATTCTACTCACATTCATTGCAATCTACACCAAAAAAAACAACTGGAGGAAAGAGATTTAAGAATCTCAAATTTAACTAATCTTGACTGATTGGTGTGAGACTAGGGAGACTATTTCCAAAAAGATTACAACTTTTTCAACTTCATATAATATACAAGGATATAATGGTGGTTTCCTGTCATCTATTGGATTTTTAATAAAGAAGTTTGTCTCTAACAATTTGTTTGTCACTGTGACCTGAAATCCTAGAAGTTTCAATAAAGGTAGAGAGATGTCGCAGCCCATAAAAAAACCATTGTCTAAGAAGAAGCTTTGTATACAAAGATTGTAGTCTATACAGAATGGAAAAACTAACATTATGAATCAATGAACAATTTGAAAAGTCTCTTCAAACAACAAACGAACTGTTACAAAAAATATACTGCGGAGGACTCCGGAGTAGGTGTCATCTAGAATTTCTTGAGCGAATGTCTAACTCGGGGAAGATATTGATTATTGCAATTCTGATAATCACGGAATTGGCAGCATGTAGCTTATTATATAGAAGGTCGGGTTACCTCCTTTTTCGTTTGTTATTCTAAATCAATAACTATAAGCCTACATTTATTAATTTTCTTTGCATGAAATATCTTGTGCCTTTATATACAAAGGTCAAACTCAGGAAAACTAACTTTCAGATATACATTGACTAGACCATCAGAGGCCTCTGGAGGACAAGACGTCAACGACAGTTTAATTTTCAAACAGTTATTTAAGTGCCTGAGATATTGATATGGGCTTGTTTTAGAAATTTAAAGTTCGTTTTGCAAAATTTTGGCATATGAATTAGGTTTCAATAACATGGCCACTAATTGATCAGGGCGTCTTCGATCCGTGAATAATTCCTATCACAAATCAATTCCTATCAAAAATTTCCAAACGATATACATCCTTTTGCCAAATAGTTTATTGGGTTCAAAAAATCACTTCATTACGAATGATTACAAGTTGGGAATGAAATCTATCTGAGAAGAAAAAATATAATCAAGAAAATTCGATGAGTTGAAAAATTATTATAATTCAAAAAGGAGACTGAAAGTGAAACAAAGAGTATGGAATTTGAAAAAATAGAAACACTACTTGATGAAAAAAATAAGTTATTGTGACTTGAAGAAAAGCATTGATTAAATGGGTCGATTAATAAATTGAATTCAGTAATATGTAAATAATAAAAATTTAGAGAAACCAAAAACTCTAAAAAATCAAAAGAAGCCAAACTAGTTTTACCGAAGGTATTTGTTTGTATTAACAATTAGATTGCCGTGAAGTAGTTTGATTCAGAATTATTATTGTCATTTCCACACAAAAAATCAGCTACGACTAGGCTGCGACACCACCTGATACGGTCATATAAGGTACATGATTTTCGGTCACATATTACACTGTAGATTTATTGAATTTATTGTCGACATCTTTAGGCTTTAAATGTCATATTTCAAAATTTGCGCCGAAATATTATAAACTATCACTTTGACTCAGCAATTCAGATGAGTCGTTGTAAGCTTGCCGTGAGCGGAAGTAATGACGTTTTCACCGCGACGAAAACAACCGTGGTCGTTATGTGCAACGACTAAACGAGCATTTTGATCGTGGTGAGCGCTCAGTGGAACACACGGTTACTGTACATTGTGCTAGTGTTGTTGACTGCTGTCGTCTGTCATAATTTTTGGCGTTCTGCTTCTAGGACTCTGTGATCTATGTATCGAACACAGAATACACTACTGAGGTACTGAGTATCAAACATCAGATTTCAGAATCTGATGATCATATCAGTCAGTTAACTTTCTTATTAAGGTTATAGTTAATATTTTGTGGTTATCGTATCCAAGTGTTTGGAAATATGTTAATCCAAATGAATATTACGTCTGCAGGTAGCTTTTTTAAACTTCTTATATTTTAACACATTTTGTATAAAGTTTGAAATTTGAAGTTTTACTGCTCATGCGTTTTGCAAGTCATGAAACTGACAATTTAAAATTTTCATTTAATTTTCTGGTTTTTCTCTTTATGATTTGACGAAAGTTCCTCACAACTATACCTACGAGACACCCAATCAATAACTCAAACATTTACACACAGTTTTAACTAATGCCAAATCATTTTCATATTTGTAACCTCACTTTTTATTCCAAAGACAAATAACTGTTGTCTGTTTCAGCGGGGATTATTTCCCTTTTGGAAGAACCCAAATCAGAACTTAAAGTATTCGCTTTGAAAAAGCTCGACACCATAGTTGATGAGTTCTGGCCAGAGATCTCTGAAGCTATAGAAAAAATGTAAGTCTTATTGAAATCCCCTATTTGTTTTGTACCACAAAGAGTACCACCTGCATCTAAGACTAGGATATTTTGGGAAAGTTTTGCAAAAGTAATAATGGTAACAATTGAAATGTAGTTTGTAGATTTTTTTATCACAATCCAGTCCAATCATTGTGGTAGTTGTTAATATCTGTAGAGCCTAATTCCTCGTTTACTGTCAGAATATATAAGAATCGTTTACTTTTTATCAGATGAATTTCACGGATCAATCAAAGCACTTTCAGATGACAGAGAAACTGTTTTCCGGGTCTGTTGGTTGAGATTTGCTGGTTTTTATTCCTGACTTTTCACCTGAGCCTGCGGCAGCACTTTGTTCGTTACATCTTTGCCTTTGATAATTTTTGGCAGTTGTAGATGAAACATCAGGCACAAAAATCTGGAGACCATGGCCAACATATCCGAAAAATAACTTCGACACACTTGTATCCAAGTGTAAAAAGTAATTCTCTGATCATTTCAATTGAATTCTGATTACATTGGTTGGTTAATCTGTATAAAAAAGGAACACTCGTGTGGTTTTCAACATATTTCCTAAAAATCGGATATATATTTGTATTCTGAAATCTGTTCTACTCTTATCAATATAACTGATGGAAAAGTTGTTTTATTTTCAAATTTTCTTTCCTTCCATTACTTGTTCATCACTATGATAACATTTTCCAGTGAAATTCTGCATGAAGATAAAGTATTTCCACACCATCAGTTAGCTGCTTTGGTAGCCAGTAAAGTTTACTACCACCTGGGAGCATTTGAAGACTCTCTCACATATGCATTAGGTGCTGGAGATCTTTTTGATGTCAATGCCCGTACTGAATATGTGGAAACAACTTTGGGTAAGAGTTTTTGCCATTTATTTATACCATAAACATCTGTTTCGGAAATACTCGGCCTTGTCTCTGATCATAACATTGTATTTCTTGGATTTTCAGCAAAATGCATTGACTATTACACCCAGCATCGTATCGCTCTTGCTGAAGGAGTTCCAGATGCCAAACCAATTGATCCCAGACTAGAAGCAATTGTAAATCGTATGTTTCAACGTTGTTTGGATGACGGTCAATATCGCCAGGCTATGGGGCTTGCTCTTGAAACCAGGAGAATGGACATCTTTAAGGCATCCATCAAGCAGTCAGACGATATGATCAGCATGCTCACCTATGCTTTCCAGGTAAAAATCAGATAAAATAAGGAAAGCTGAAAATTTATGATGGTTTCAATAGAAAGAACAATATCAATCAACAAGTTTTTTTTTACATAAAAACACAACCATGAGTTTTCCCTGCTTTTGAATATATACTACTGGGCACTTTAAAAAATATATATATTTAGGTTATTTAGACTTAGAACAATAGTTTTTCGATTTTCAACTTGATTTTTCAGTATTAAATTTGTTTTTATTTTTTTTAAGAAAAAGTGAGTGTCATCTCTTGCAGATCATTAAAATATTTTAAAATTCATTTCAGGTTGCCATGAGCCTTATCCAGAATCGCAGTTTTCGTAATACCGTCCTGAGAGCTTTAGTCGGTTTGTACAGTAGCTTGGCTTCTCCTGACTATGTGAACATGTGCCAGTGTCTCATATTCCTCGAAGATCCCCCCACTGTTGGAACAATTTTAGACAAACTTGTCTTGGGAGATGAGGATAGCCAACTGATGGCCTATCAGATTGCTTTTGATTTGTACGAATCGGCTACACAGCAGTTTTTGTCACAGGTGCTTTTCTCTGTTAGGAACACTGCACCGATTCCATCCTTGCTAGAAGAGAAAATCAAGCCCAAAGTGGTTAAGAGTCAAACTGCAACATCTGCTAGTACAGATGGCACTGAAGCTGCTGCGGAACCACCTAAAGTTGAAGAAAAAGCAGAACTGACAATGGATGACTTGGTGAGTTTGGATTTGGAGTTGCTTTAAATTTCAACCTGAATTCCTGATGAAATATTTGTCTCAATTTTTTTCAGAGTGACAGTGAGAAAGAACACCAGTTGCGACTTGAAAAACTTCACAGCATTCTCTCTGGAGAAGTTTCCATTGAACTTCATCTTCAGTTCCTCATCAGATCTAATCATGCCGATTTGTTGATTTTGAAACAAACCAAAGAGACAGTTCGAGTTAGTATTTGTCACACAGCCACTGTTATTGCCAATGCATTCATGCATAGCGGCACAACAAGTGACCAGTTTCTGAGGTGAGTTGAAAATTGAAGTTTTATGCTATCCAATCAATTTTTTACTGGGTGTTTGATCACTAGAATATTTAGATATGCTACATTTCCTCAAGGTAAAAGTCAACCGAACAGACCTTATTTGTTTGGTGGGTGGTTCATAACGATTGAAATACTGATTCAAGACTTCTAAATGGTTCCATACTTCAAAAAACAATTTTTTTAGTATACTTTATTTTCAGAAGAACAAAACTATTGAAGCATAAAATGTAAATTTATGATATCAAAATATATGGTACATCTAGGTATAAATAATGAATATGAACAATCAAGAGCATTCTATTGAAGAATAAAATAAAATGTATAAATGAAAACAAGACATCAACACAATAAAAATAGAAGATTTTACATTATTGTCGAAGAGCAAATAGCTAAGCATATTTTTTATAAATGTGAAAATGAAACTTTGTTTCTGAAAGGTTTAAAAGGTCTTCTCTTCAAAATATTCTTCCATATTATAATAGGGTCTAACTGAAGGTAATATCTCTATTCAGCATATTTATCGTTCAGTATAGATAGTACCTATAGATATGATATGTTGATGAGAATTTTCATATTGCAAAAATTTGCCATCAGGATTGTCGCGGGTTTGTCTTGTATCTGTGTTAGTTATATATTTATGTTTTTTTATATAAATTTTTCTCCAATATGAGTGATCATCATTGAACATTGCCGTTGCCCTCCGTTGACCTGGCTCGTAAGCTTTACAACTAGGCGTCTTTCCTCTATCTAACTCCGCCCCTGCCATAGGAAACCCTCATCCAAACCAGCGAGGTAGAAGACCACAAACTTCATTGAATCAAAGAAGGATATTTTACATTTCAGTACATTACATTACATTAAATCAAATAAGTAATCCATACGAAAAAAATAAAATTAATCCTCAAATCGAGCATTGACATTCATTGCGCCAGAAGGACAACAATTAGGCTCTCCAAACCAGGTTCCTTTGACTGTTCTTCCTAGACTGGGGAGATGGCTACCATCCTATACTCCATTGGCATAGTAGTAGTTTGTCGTCAATCGCCCCTTTCGTTTCTCACCATACATTCTGCCCATTCATTCGCCACTTGTATCCAGTCGTTCTTTTATTCTTGCCACCCAACCTTATCTCCATTCATACATCTTTCGATCACGTGTTCTGCTGTTTCAGGTTCTCCCCATCCACAAGGGCAGGGCACCTCCGGTCCCAGCTTGAATCATGCCAGGTAACCCGGAAAGTTACCGTGCCCTGTGAATAGTTGTACTGCCTTCCTCGACAGATCCAGCGATTCATATCCAACTTCTCTACAGACCCTGTATAGCAGTCGCCTAGTCATGCCGTTGTCCCATTCCTGCTGCCATTCTTCCATGATGCATGCCTTTATTCTCTTTCTCTCCTCTTTCTTGTTGCTCATTCTTCTCACCTCCCAGGAAATGCTTTTTTATTGACCCCTTTGTTGGCCTCTGCGTGAGCCTTTTGGTTTCCCAATTTGTCACTTCTACGTCAAACGACTTCGGTCCGTGCTCCCCTTTCACACCTTGTTTCAATCATTCTCTGAATCATAGCCACCCTTTTATTCCTCACTCTTATCGCTTTCATCCTCTCCACCGCAATCGCAGAGTCACTCATTACCCTGACATTCTCATTCTCGCTCCATATGTCCATCACTCTATCGCAATCAACTCTGCTTCATTCACACTGTTCTGTCCGGGAATTCTTTAGTTCCCGAGAACCCATTCTCCTT
>WOGR01001273.1:0-20501 GCA_015342045.1 Leptinotarsa lineolata | reverse complement strand
AAATGTTCAATGTATTCCTCAGTGGAATAAAAACAATGCGTCAAAAGAAAGTTTTTTATCCTTATTTTGAATAAATTTACACTTAATGATTTCAATTCCGGTGGTAGTATATTGTAGAGATAATAATTTAGTGAATTTTTTTTTGATTTGGTTAGGCGGAACCTGTTTGATCTCAGGTTATCTGCCTGTCTGGTAGCATAGCTATGTATGTCCAATTGCTTAGTGAGCATCGCGGAGTTTTTGTGAATCTCTGTTAGAACTTGGAAAATGTACAAACACGGCAAAGGCATTATTCTGTGTTTAATAAACAGGGGTTGGCAGTGTTCCAGATAGCTGACACAGGACAAGATCCTGACAGCTTTTTTCTGTAAACGAAAAACTGAGAGAGTATTCGATGAACCACCCCAAAGAATAGTAGCGTAACTTATGTGCGAATGAAATATAGAAAAATATGTTGTTCTGAGTGAATTTAAATTGGTTATAGTTTGAAGTTGTCGTAGAACGAACAGAGCACTGCATAGTTTACTTTTCAATTTGGTAATATGAGGTTTCCACGATAGATCACTATCCAGAGTTACTCCTAGTAAGTTTACAGAATGAGTTTCTGTGGCATTCGTAGAGGAAAGATAGAGATACTGTGATTTATCGTTATTAAGTTTGAGTTTATTGGCTGCAAACCAGTTTTCGGATTTATTATTTAAGTCTTCTTGAATTATGTGCACATCTGTTTATTGTTTATCGCCTCCGAATACGCCACTGATTACATTACTCACTAATTATGGAGGTTGTTTTTTAATTTTGAATGATTTCACTTCAACATCTGTTTCCTATACATCTTCGTATATAATTTTGTAGAAGGAGCATAAAACCCGCAAAACAAAAGAGTATCCTTGGTTATAATTGAGATATTCTTTTTCTCTCCCTACAACTCCATTAGTGCCAATATGTCTGACAATGCATGGGGCGGAGGAGAGACATCTCCCAACCTGATCTCGGGCGCGAAATCGCGACCACGAATTGCTTTTAATTGATTTCCGATAAAAGGTTTCCTCGTTTAACATAATAGCGGTGAAGTGTTGACATCCACTCATCGTGGGAAATTCAGCAGCCGCCCTTTGTTCTACTCTGTTTCTGTCGAACGTCTTCCTTTTTTTAACGAAGACGGCATCATCACTTATCTCCATCGAGACATATGATGAAACGTAACAAAAATAGTTGTATATTGTAGTAACATTGAATGCAGTGTTTATTGAATAATTTCTATTCATAGTATGTATATATCACTCGCTGTTTTTCTGGGGTTTTCGACCTTCCACAATCTGAAAAGTAGGTAAATAAAACTAAACCACCAGAGACTCTGCTGAAGTGTAATGAAGGGCATATTGAAAAGTTAGCCCCAAAAAGTTACTGCGTTATATAAACCACTGAAGAGTTTAATTAGTCAATAACCTGCCATAAGTATTCATAATTTTAGTCTACATATTGAATAATCAATGGGAAATGATATTTATATTCTTACCTTTCTTCAATATGGTTAACGTTTTGGAAAGTAATCCTTACCGGTCATACACCTGAAAATTTATTAACAAAAAACGTCGATTCAAAATTGGCATTTATTTCTTTCAACAAACAGAAATAGTATCTGATATCATTTACGATAGTGTATATGAATACACATTACATATAATACACATACACGAAGTTGTCCGAGAATTCAGTTTAGGTTCCTATTTCCATCTTCAACATCTCGCCTTAGCAACGGTTACCAGATCCGTATTTCCACAGAGTTAGTTGAAATACATTTATTACCTGACAGAAGAATATATGCGGGTACTTTGGGTTTCCTCTTTTTTATGGGGTTCTTTGGTTACAATTTTTGTTCAATTCCATTTTATTGCGTATTCATCAGTTTTAAAATATACTCCGCTAATCCTTATCCTGTGTTACCTGTCTTAGGTATATTTCTGTTCATTTTTTCTCATATTAAGAGGTCTTGAACTTTCACATATATTTTTTTCACAGAAACTAATCAATATACCTATACTATTAAATAACACTTTTTCATCCGTGTTCTTGGATTTTGTTCGTGTGAGAAGAGATGTATAAGTAGTTCTGAAAGTTTAAATTGAAAGGGGAGATATTTTTTATAAGAAATTAGTTTTTGGTTACATATGTTTGGATTTCTATTCTCCATCTTTAAACAAAAAAAGTGAAATTTCGGAAGAAAGCAATCAAGTTCAAAATACACTTTTAACTAAGATGTGTAGATCATGCAATTTATTTCAGATACAAGCTGGAAAAGAGCTCTCTCCAAACAGCTACTTTTACATTCAAAATATCTGTAAAAAACGATCCAAACCCTTTCTGTAACATCTGTGGTAAATATATCTACATTGACTGACTGTGTGTGTCGGAGTTCATAAAACGCGTGTATTTTGATTACTTTGGATTTCCTATGGACACCCGTGACAAGTACTGGGTGCCTATTATAATATGTCAAACATGCGTGGTTTGGCGGGATCTCTCAAACCATAAAAACGATTGTCATTTTTGCGTGATTGATATAAACGGGATTAATAAAAAACTTGTCCAGATGGTTTTACCCTAACGTGTTATGTATTACTCCACCAATCCTGTACTCTGGCGATGCACCAGTGCCACAAGCAGCTTCATCTACACAAAATGATCACGACTTAGATGAAAAAATCTTCAAGTGATGAAAGTGGAACAACTGATTTTTTTAATTAACATATTTTCCTTAGCCCTCTAACCCGGAAAAGTTCAACGCATTAGTCAGGGACCTTGGCCCTTCTAAGCATCGAAAAACAAAATAATCTTTTAACTTAAGAAACAAGAATTTAGTACTATCGGCACGGATAGAGATATTTTTACTTACATTATCTCCTGAAGATGATGAATTTGTTCATTGTTCAGATATTCTGGGTTTATTAAAAGCAATGGAAATAAGACAAATATGACCCGAATAAAAGGCGCTTATTTATTGATTCCTCTAAACGCAGCCTAATATGTGTGCTTATGCATAACGGCAATAAGTTTGATTCGTTACAGATAGCACATTCAACTAATTGTAATATAGCGTAGGTTGGAAAAGAAATTTTCAACCAAGTATAAATATTACAACAGTCTTTGTCTTTAAGGAAACCGTTATCAACTTTCAGTAACTACCTTAGGTCGCTACTCGAAAGAAAAACAAAGTCGTAAAAATTAATGTCGTCGATGTTTTAAGAACTTTGCTATCAATTTTCCTAAAGGGTCGAATTGATATTGTCAAAGTTGTCCCATAAGAAAAAAAGAATTATTGGCTGAGAGTTCAGAGGGTCATAGACGAGACTGAATAACCATCGTTAATTTAACGATGTCATAAAAACCAAAAACGCCTTTTATTCCTCTACTAAGCAATACATTTATAAAATCTGAAATGGCCCTTGCAGTGACATCTGTATGTCAATGGCAGAATCACGGCATGTGACTACTAAGTAATTCTTGCCGACTTATCCACCAGGATTTGAAAAGGGAGCTAAGTGTACGAATCGGTGAAATAATTTAGAGCTATTCGATTGGACAGGGACTCTCTGAAAGAATTCGAATTCCACCCTCCTTAAGAGAATTTAGTTGGAAGAAAGTAAAATCAGTCTTGCGCGAACTTACAGGTGGTTTGGCCTTTTGACCTAGGTTCGGATCCCTGAAGACAATGTGTCTTCAAGGGTTTCTGTGTCGTTGTATTGTTCGTGGATTTGGGTAATTTGAGGGAGTCTTGCGCGAATTTTCGATTGGGTTGTTTGGAAACCTGAGTCCTGGGAGGCTCTTGTGCTGGACCGAAGTACGAAGAGTTTTGGTCACTGTTTCGCGAAGTGAACGCGGTATTTGGAAGTTATTCGCCTCTTATTTGGTTAGGTGCCTTGAGGGAAAAAGGGGAGTAGCGTGCAAGCTCAGTAGTGGGTCAGTTGAATGTTCTGCAGTGTCGGAAAATTCGTAAGTTGTTGAAAAACGAGTTAGGTATTTCAAGACAGTTTCGCGAGGTGTTTTCAGTAGTAATGAATATTCGCGGTTTATTCGGGTTAACTGACTAAAGAAAAATAGTCAGGAGCGTGCGAACTCAGAAATAGGTTGGTTACACTTCCTACAGAGTTCTGAGTAGATTCTTGAGGTACTGAAATACGAGGTAGATCAGGTCACTGATTCGCGAGGTGGTTCGAGATTGATAAATATTCGCGGTTTATTTGAATAGAGGTAAAAAGGAGTCGGATTTGGTCAGTTCGGTCGAGTTTCCTGCAGGGTTAGAAAATTCGTAAGAGGTATCTTGTGTGAACGGAAATATTGAAATATTTTAAGTCATTGTTCCGAGAACTGTTTTTGGGTTGATTCATTCGCGGTTTGATTAAGTATAGTTGCGTGAGGAAATACTGTCGAGTTCCTGGTAAGAGTTTGGGACAGTTTTTGGGAAATAGTGGCTTTTGACGTAGATCTCAGGAGAGTCCATCTACGTTTTGTGGGTGAGCGGATCTTAAAAACAATTATTAACAATACTGTATATATTTTTGCATACGTGTGTATCTTTATATTTCTTTGAATTGGCACCCAAGGTATTATTGTAAGTGTTTATATATCTGCGAAACGGGTTCCTTTTTATGATTAATATTATGAATAGGATTATAGTCTCTCATGCGCGTTATACAGGGAGGAGCGATAAGGTGGATACCTTAATAGTTTCTCAGAATTGGGGTTTATTTTGTTTTTAATTTGTTTGTTTACGTATTTCTTTGTCAATTGAATTGTCTACAGTTTAAATAAGGTTCACTGAAACAGATTCAAATTTCTATCATTACTTTGTTAATACGTAGTATATCGATTGTTAATCCGATTATACCACCTACTTTATTTGTCAATAAAGTCCCGTTCGAAAGTAACTATAAAGGTGTTTCGTCTGTTGACCAAACTAATTAATTCTCAATCCGTGTGATCAGAACAGATTTAAAACTTTTCTGATATGGTGGCAGCAAATTCCGCGCTACCAAATTCAAATATAAAAATAAATCCCTTCGTCTGAACGATCCCATATACAGGGCGATGTATTTTAGGGTGCGAAAATAATTAATCTAATATGATAACTCTAAATCATTGAAAGTTAAAAAAGGTATCGTTTCAGACCCGATAGTCTTTTATTACATAATGTCAAAGAATATGCTACTGTGGCTTCTGTTATGGGGAAAAACAAATACCACAAACACGAATGGCTCATATGTGTAGATCTGAAAATGGTGAATTTTCTGCTCGGACAAGGAGGCTATACAAAATATCCTTGTTTCATTTGTCTCTGGGACAGCAGAGCTAAGTCTCAGCACTGGGTTCGAAAAGACTGACCTTCCAGGCAAGTTATGATTCCGAGGAACCAGGATTGCTACACAATATAGTATATGAAAGAGGTAAAATTTCACTTACATGGAACACTGTCATCCTCAATGGCAGATATCCGATGTTTCGGAATGACACTTGCCTTATCGCTTCTTCAGCACCAATCTAAACATTACAAGATAAAGCACTCAATTCACTCATAAAATTACTACTTTGTCACGAATTAATTAAATCTACTCATGTCACCGATGACATTACGTAATAACATTCATTCGTTCATTTGTTTTAATCCCAGCCACACGAATGTTTAAATTGAAAGAGGTATATTTTTAAGAGAGATTAATATTTGGGAAAGGTTTTGGCTGTCTACTTCTCCATCGTTATACAAAAAAAGGGGGACTCTACCAGAGAAAGGAATAAAGCAATTAATTTCAAAATAAACTCTTATACATTTTTTATTTTGTTTAAAGATGGAGAAGTAGAAAGCCAAAACCTTTCTTTCCCAAAAATCTTACGTATTTTCTGTAATTCATTACAAAACATTCTGTAATTCGATTGGGACTAGCCTATTGTTGAGACGTTTACTTGTACTTCCAGGTCCTAGTTCTGAGTTCTCACGGGTTGTTTAGGAAGTTGTATAGACAATGTTTTTCAAGTGACCCTAAATGAAAAAAGTCTAAAGGAGTTCAGTCAGGTGATCTTGTAGTCCACCTGACAACCATATTTTCCAATCATTCAAATCACAACTGTGGAATAATATTGTATGCAGAAAATTATGTAGATTTCAGAAATGATATACATGGTGTTCCATTTGAAAATCGAACGATGATGTCATTTCAGAAAAAAACTGAACTTGAAAAAATATATTACAAAGTATTTTCAATAGTTTCCAATGGTTTGAAGAAGTTTCAAAACAAAATTAAAAACATTCTCAATTGATCTGCGTTTAGTCGCACATAGAAAATTATATGTTAGGAGACTTCCAAGTGTTTGAACTGCTATGTAGTACCTACTTGTTCAATTCCACGAGTTTTACATTGAAAAAATCCATAAAGTGCGGGTGATATTCATTCGCAAAGATAAAACATTTCAAGAAAAAATATATTAGTATTTTATTGTGAATATAGGAATAAACACATTCGGGTAAAAAAATTACAATAATAAAAATCCAACATGCTTGCAAGGAATGCTTAATAAATAAAAAAACTGATACATAAATAACCAAAATATTTATTATAATTTTATTCAGTTATTATATATTGAGAAAATGGAGAAATTGAAACAGGCGTTAATACACAAATTAAACAAGACCCATTTTGACTCATAATTTCGACAATGAATGTAAATTTTGACTTCAAACTCAGTGTCCAATTGAATTGTATCAATTCGACTTTAGATTGATTACACTATACTATTAATTAAACCCTCCTAAAGCTCCGAATCATCGATGGGGAAATACCTGAATCAAACTGACACCGAATTCATATTGATTATGCTAGTCCTTTCGAAAATATCTTTTTTCTATCAAAATGGGCTGAAATTGAAGTCATCAAGCATGCTCCTACCAGTTTTTCAAAGATAGCACTACTAAAAAATATTTTTCTGTGGATGGCTATCCTCAAGAAATTATTTCCAATGATGCCTCCATTTTTCAAATTGAAGAGTTCGATATGTAATGCAATGTCAATGGTATATTCCAAAAGTTTATACTAATGGACTTGCTGAACGTAACGTGCAAACACTAAAACACCGAGTGAAAGCAGTAGTGAAGGACCAAAAAAACATGGAAGTTCTGGCCATTCACCGGCAGAGTTATATCTCAACCGGAAGCTAAGAATTTGCCTGAATGCAATTTTTCTCTAAAAACCTGCAAAGTCATCTACAAATACAAATCCTACACGATCATATCAAGTGGGGGAGAGAGTTGAGGCTCAACTAATTGGCATTACATTGCCAATTAAGACTGTGTTAGAACCATGAGAAGGCACATAAATCAATTGAGATCAACCTTAGTTAAAAGACTGACGAATAATGTGACTTTTAGGCCTACTCAATAGTCTATTCAATATACCACAAATTCCATTGAAACTCAGAAATGAGAATGTGAATCATTAACATCTTCCAACAGATTTTCCTGCTTTTGTTGCTTCTGGCGAACCCACTACTAGACCTAAACAGTCTACAGCTTTTTGTTTTCCCAGGTGCAATCTCCACTACTTTTAGACAATCTGGAAAAGGCAAAAGCCTGCATAGACTCAGAGATTATCAAATGTGAAGTTTTCATTAAATATTGTCAACAATATTTGATATTTCCACTCTTATAATTTCAACTATGTTGTACCCTTTCAAATCAAATGAGGGAGACTGTTATATCTCTCCTGTACTATAATTATCCCCTGCATAAAAAGTGACATGGATGTCAAGACAATGTCAATTTGAAAAAGTAATGAAAATCTATATATAAATGTGATGTGTTAATGTGGGCTTTACTTCCAATTATTCATAATACCAATATCACAATGAGATAAGTCTTACTTAGATTTATTTACTGACAACTAAGTTAAAATTTCAGTTCGACTTGTGTTGAATAATGAACCACTTATTTACTAACTCAGAAATGTAATAAATTTCTTGAGGATTACCTGCCTTAAACATAACTCAATAATGTTATAAATTTTGTTACACTTTCGAAAAAAAACATGCTTCTGGGTCATCTAATATTGAAGAAACTGCAGATTAGGAACATAAAATATCCCATGTTAAAAAAAAGTGATCTTTCTGTATATTCATATATTCCCATTCCTTATAAAAAAACATCACAGATACTTTCCTATCTTAAAAACAACATTTTGATAAAAACAAAAAAAGTCCTCCATAATGAAAATAAAATTTAATATGGTTTGAATTTCCTAGCATTTTTCATCTGAATAACCTTACTCTTTGCCTCCTCAAAATTCTTCCTGAGGGTTGCTATATTTTTCATTTTAGATTCTCTTATTTGAAAACTATAAAAATTTTTCAATTCTTTTTTCTTGGATCCTTTCAAGATCACTTTATTTTTCACACTCTCTTTTCTTGCTACGCCTGGTTTTCGCCCACTTTTCGTCACTACTGTCCACCCTTCATCGTCCACTACTTCCACCTTTTGGGATTTCATTTCTTTCTTATCATATTGCAGCATGAAGTTGGTTACTCTCTTTTGGAGTTCTTCAGGATCACATATACTAGAATTGTACTCCTCTATCCACTTTTCTAATCCTACTTTCAGAGGCCTATCTTTTGGTGACATAGGTTTCAGTGTTTTCAGGCATAATGCTTTGAGGAGGTTTTCCCGTTTATTAAATACTATGAAAGCCTTTTTGAAGCCGTGCCTATTTGAATGACTTTGCTCAATTTCTTCTATAATTACCCTCGTAATTTTGCCAGGCGGAGAAAAAGCATTCTTTAAACCTGCTTCAGTTGCATAAGGAGGCACATTTAATACAAAAAGGGTCTGTCCAAGAGGTTTGCTTTCATCTTTAGTTCTTATTGAATGTTCTTTTATTAGAATGTTATGACTACTTGTACTTTCAGCTGAGAAAATCAAACTTAGCACTAAAAAAAAAGTCAGTGTTTTAAGTCAAATATTGTTAGGTTGAATATTTTGCCATAACTTACCCTTGAAACCTTGAACAGTATTCAGCATTTTGAATGAAGACTAACGAATAAAAATTCTTAAATCGAATTTATTTAATTTCAATCTTTTTAGGTTTGAGGTTATACGTTACAACCGTTACCCGAGTTTATTCTTCTTTTTTAAAATTCTTGGCATCAGCTACCAGAGCTATCCGGTCATGGTTCTTCTAAAGCATTTCGTTCTGTCTATTCACATTACTCTGCAAATACGATCTCTCTGATTATAGACGATTTGAAAACAGCATCAATTGTACCATATCAGAAACTTTAAATGGCAAAACTGTAACTGTAATGATTCATTTTAAAGCACTCAAGACCCCAAAATTTAAATAAAAACCAATACATCTGCCTCTTTTCATATGTAATTTTTTTGAAATCATTTCTAATTGAATGAATCCATAAATCAAATATTCCATAAACGGAATATTCTGAAAAGACTGTCATTATATAGCTGATAAATTTACCCAATAGTAACCCTGGCTGATAGTCACAGCTAAAGGCCAGTTAATCAATCGCCAGCTAAGCTCATTCGACTAAGGGCCGGTTTATAAATCGCCAGCTAAGCTCATTTGGCTAATGGTTTTGGCTTAGCTCCTAGTCAAACTGTTTTTCGTTATCATGGGTACCATCAACTGGTAGTTGAAATCTCAGTGACCATAACAGTTGCTAGAAAGTGACAATTTTTTATTTAAGCTGACAGTTATGTGGTCGCGCATGTGAAAGTAGGTTATTTTAGTTTGTTGTTGTGTCACAAATGTTATTTGGAAAATACTTTACCCAAGTAAAGAGGTAATTCTTATAATTGTATTATTATGGAAGTTTTCCATTTGTTAAATGATGAAGATGAGGATATAGTGGAGTTCATTGAATGTAGAGGAATAAAAAACAATTTCAACTATTTTCCAGGCTTCTTCTTTCTCCTTCCATGTGATGGCATCAGTTTTTTTGCACTCAATGAAAAATTTATAGGAATCAGCAATTTTTATTAGGAGTGATCTGTCTGTTTCGAAAAAATTGGATGTTCTTTTATTGCTCATTTTCGTTTTTCTTTTGCCCTTGGAACTCGAACTTCCTAAAAATTCCAAATTACAAAATTGAAAATAGTAATGAAATATAGGTTATATTGTATGAATCATAGACTGTTTGTTGCAGTTGTCATTTTTGAAAATCAATCCTCCAATAGAAACAAGCCCCTGAAAATGTTACCCATGCCAACCTTAGTTAACTGATAGTTATTGAACATTAGCATCCGTCAGGGTATGATAAACGATTTGACTAGCAACTGGAACATTGACTGTTAGCTAAGCTTAGCTTTGAGGTAGGTAACAAAAACATTAAACTACGTATTGATAAACCGGCCCCAATGGAACTTACCAGAACAACCTGTGCAGGAAAAAGTTGCGCGCGTCACTTGTGGTCTAAGAATCAATCTTATTGACAGATGACAGTCGAAGAGGAGAGTTTAGAAAACCAATCAGGTGTCAGCAGATTTACGACATACCATTATGACCAACATAACAGAGCAAAATGATTCTGGTGTGCTCTCTCTTTCCCTTTCTCTCTCGCACTAACGTTTACGCATCTTTTAAAGCTGCTCACAAATGACGCATAAAATATACCTGTTTCTCTCTCAGACTAACTCAGTTCATATTTCCCATTTCTGTTCAACGTATTCTGGAAAGGTCTATTATAATCTCTTGGGTCTATAGAAAACATAGTGAGTACTGGAAAAACATACACGGAAACACACAAGAAAACCTTCATAAAGGGACCGTCCTAGAAGAAAACTGTAGTAGTAGGAAAAAACTATACCCTCTGATAACCTGCATTTGAGTAGACACCCAAACCACCGCGTAGGGCAATCAGTGTATTGCAATTTATATCCTTGAATCTTTGGAAATCAATGAGGGCAAATATTCAAATTGCCTGGTTAAAGACCAACAATAGGTTAACCACTCATCTTTCTTCATAATTCCAATAATTATTAATATTCAAAATTTACCTGCTGTCCAAGAATTGAGATTGTATTTTTTTTTAATTCTTTCTGTTATCTCATTTACCATTAACCAAATAAGCGAGCTGACTACTACTGTATATGGGAATTATAGTCCAGTGTCTACTATTACTACCGATGACGTTATGGTGTTAGCGAAACGCGTTAACAATTAAAAAAAAGTGAAAATTGTTCAATTATTATCACGGATACTGCATTTATTGTTTGTATTGCATTTTAAACTGAATAATTTCATTAAACGTGAAAGTTTTTTATTACCATACCAACCATTTTACGTTTTTTACTCAATATCACATGTCAAATATCAGCGTTGTAAATAAACACCTGAAATTGACATTACAAATATGTATATGAATATGTTCGAAATGGGCGTACATTTTGGCAACTGTTGACATTTGACATATAATATTGAGAAGAAGATATGTCATTTTTGTAATTGTATTGAATTCTTTGAATTTTAAAAAAATAATTTAATTATTTTGGTCTTAGACAAGAGAAGACAAGCGCCGTGTTCTGTTCAGGCACCACTGCGGTTTGGCCAGAGGCGTAACATTTTGTTGGAAATAAGCTGCAAGAAACAATCAATGAAATCTATTAAATGTGAAGTTTTATTCAACTATAATGTATGTTGTTGATAATAATATTTTTTTATTTCTAGATAAATTACATAATTTATAATAAACTTGTTAAAATAAAATAATAAAATATAATAAATAGTAATTAATAGTTAACTCATTGCTGAATAAACTAAACAAAAAATATATACCTAACCTAAGTAATGTTAAAGTATATTACTGGCCCTTAAATAAGATTAATTTTGTATATTGTGTCGTACGGGATCCTTAACTTCCGATATTTGTTCAGTAATAAAATAAATTCTTGTATTTAAATATTTTAAGATTATTGCCTGAATTGAAAAGTAAATATGGTTGTTGTTGTACTCAGCTGCGTGGTCTTTTAAACAAGAAAAACAGTTTGACTCAATAGCCTGATTGAGAATTTTATTTTTTTTAATATCTATAAAAGCATTCTTGCATATTTTTTTCATACAATCTAATGAAATGTTCAGACTTTTTTGTCTAAGTGAAAATTAATCAACAATAAGCGCCGAAATTAAGGGTGTGCCAAAAGAATTGACATATTTTTTATAGCATCAAACGCTTCTTTACTGAACCCTGACTCAGCGTTGACATTTCTTAACCACTATGGTACTATGGTGAGGTAAACAAATATCAAACATATGCCTTACATAGTTATACCCTTTGGGTGAAAAAAAAAACTAAAAGTGATAGCGAACTTACGCAGCTCAGGTATGTAATTACTTTTTATTCAATTTGCGCTTATGCAGTTCCTTAGTAATGCAAAGCATACTATCAAAGATTAACATGTTTTCAGAGGATATCAAATTTTTCTTATTCAACTCTTTAACAAGTGATTTTAACGGAATAACTTTTTTTGTATCTTTCAAGATTCTGCTTTAGAACTTTTTGTTCTTGTTTTCTCTTTGTTCTTTTGCACCGCATTAAAAAGTTTTCACCTCAGCCGTTTTTTTCGAGGAGTTTCTTCTTGTGCTTGACTACTATGCGAAGCTGAAGTATCTGGTATCTGGCACAGCCTCTAGGTGCAATGATAAAAATTCTTGTACCGCACGCCTCTAAGGCAACACTCTCTGGTAATACGGTACATGACATCAACATTTAAGCTGAGACTAATTTTTCAGCTGAGCGACAGGGATGGATATTTGATTTTGATTTGTTCTAGGATTTTGAGATTCTTTTTGCGAGGGTTCGGTATATATTAGGTGTTAATAATATGCTCTCTTATTTCTCAAGAAGTTTTTGATATGTGAGTAGCTTCGATTACAAATTTCCAAATGATGAACATATCCTTGTGAAATTGCTTATCAAGTACAAGAAACACTCCGAATGAATACGAGATGGAAAGGGAATCTATCTGAGGCTCTGAGGAAGAAAAAATGTAATGAAAAATGTAGTTAATGAATGAGTATGAAATTTAAAAGAATATAAAAACACTAATTTATGTGTGAAGAAAACAAATTATTGTGACTTGAAATGAGAAAGAATGATTGAATCGATCGAATAATAAGTTTAAGCCAATAATCTATAAACAATAAAAATGAAAAATAAGAGTTATCAACCGAAGATAATTATGGGTACCAATCGAAAAGTCGTAAAGTAGTTTGATTTGAAATATTAATTTTTATTTTTTTGTGTCTTTCCTTATTATTCATTTTCATTATTCAATCTCAATTTCTATTGTTTAAATATTATTATTTTTCACATTTTATAGTATTTTCTTTATTGGAATATTTTGGTCTTGGTATTTTTGAGATTTTTAGTTTCCATATATTTCAAAAACGGTAACACCTATAACCTTCATAGTCATCTCTGTTGAGACACTTTAGTAATCAGCTCTGACTAAGCTGCAGTGCTTGACGCATTATCGCTTACTACCTTCCGCCCTACCTTCTTCAAAAGATTTCTCAACTCCCCGTTGCATAATTCGAATAAATTCATTCAATTCATATATAGCTAACAAAAGAATCACGAGAACTGGCCTCAGCCTAATTCCCCTTAGCGCCCTCTCGCGGCAATAATTTTTGTAGTTGCCCTCATTCAGTGAATTCTATATTACTTGGAACGGACCCGACCCGTTTTCTGTAATAGTAGAAAGTGTGTCAGGGACAGTTGAAACAGGATGGCATTATTTACGGTAACCTTTCTTTGTCATACTCAAGCAAATAAGTTATGGTTCGATTCATAAAATATCTTTCAAGTATAAATTCAGATATTACTGGGATTATATTTGTTCTAAGGGTATAATATTTGTGAAGATATACATGAAGTTCATAATATTCAGAATTTGGATATGAAAATAATTCAATTATCAACATTTCAAGCAAGATTGAAAGTGAATTTTGATTTGTTACAGTTTTACTTTCAAACAACCTGAAATTGTGGATAAAACAAGTTCGCAGGGAGCAGTGGACTCCATATTCAAATAGCAAACTTTATGGTGAACATGTTCCTCCAACGGATTATGTAGCCTATTAATAGAAACTAAGGACATGTTCAACTCGAAAGTAAACTTGAAACAGAAATTTATAAACACAGTAATGAATCATTTTGCTGTAAATATAAATATTTTCAAACCTAGACACCCTATAATTCAGGAATTTGTAGGTGAAGAATGTCACTAAATCCAGATCATTCGATAAGTCACTGCCACATATTCAATGTGCCGAATGTATCATCAAAGTATATTGTTAAATTCAGAATTGCATGGAAAAAGTGCCATAGTAACACAAAAAGTGACTTATTTTGCTCAGTAACCGTTAGATATAAGTCGAAGTAACTATGTTTTGTAATAATAATAAATAAAAAAAATCTGATTTTGTTTTTTTTACCAACTCCGTGGAAAAACAATTGAACTTATATTTGAACATTGTACTATTTTTATTATTACTTTCTTCCCGAGTAACTGTTCAGAACCAATATACGTTTTCGATATAATAAACGTGAAAAATTTAAATATATTCAAAATGTTGCGCTACAGTTTTATTTACTATCATGAGATAGAAAGAGATAGATATCCGTTCATATGCGGGTTGCCTACACAATCGATTTGCCTCACTTTTCGCCCAAGGCGAGTCCGTTTCAGATACGTATAGTATATATTTCACTGATTATAAGTGAAATATAAGTAGTGTTGCCAATCATGAAACGCCTTAAACATATTCAACAAATTTGAGAAAATTGAAAATTTTCGGTTGGTAATACTGATCAGGTTATTGATATGTTGTATATCTATGAATACATTTGCTCGAATTCAATTGTTGGCATCGAGCTGTTGCTGCTTCTTCTTATCTATTTTCATAAAACTTCTTCTGTTAATTTTTTGATAAGAGCCAACCCTTACTCCTCAGCATCTTTTGAGTTTTGAGGCATTCTTGAGAATGATGCAAGGAGACGAAGAATCAAACGACTGCACTTTGGGCAAAACAGAAGAAGTGGAAGTTTTTAAGTGTTCCGAATGTGCATTCGAATTTAAAAATGTCGACGAAGCTGAAAAACACATATTACTTCACGAAAATGTAGAAGTAGAAGATTCTGACGAAGAATTTCAAGTTATTTGTGATGAAGTTTCTCAGAAATCGAAAAGAAAAGTCAGGAAACTTCTGAGGGATGGTGAACCTCACAATGAAATCGACAATAATGATACAAACTATGAACCTCGTCGAAAGCGGAGTAGAAAAGAAAATGATGGAACTTTCACGTGCGGCTGGTGTAATTACACAACGACAGAAAAAAGCGAGATGAAACTCCACAGGCAGACACATTCCACCAAAGGTAATACCATATTCAAGTGCTCCCAGTGTTCGTATGAAACCAAAAGGAAAAATGATATGCCCAAACACCTGTTAGGACACTGCACTGATGGTAAGTAAGAGCCCACCCCTTTCATTATAATGAAGAAATTTGAATGCGTTAGAATGGGAGGCGGAAACATCAAAGTCTTGAAATATATTTATAGATTAGAGGTTAATTCCATTAGTTCAGACTTCCATTGTCCAAGAAACCTTGAACTGAAATTATAATAAAATAAAATACAAGCAATAAGATTATAAGCCAAGTTACTTCATGATGTTTCGATTGTTGGTATCAACAATCGTCTTTGGGTGATAACTGTTTTGAAAGTTGACAACATTGTTTCCAAGTTTGTCGTATCTTCTGGTAGCAGAGTCTGCAGGGTTCAGTTTTGATAGCAACCATCGCCAGCTGTTGGACTCTGTCAATCTCCTCTATATGGTGTGATTCAAATTGAGTCTAAATGCATTGCTTTTTAACCTGTGTAGTACGGTAGTCGGGCCAGTCCAATAATATATGACGTTTTGTTCATGCACTTTAATTACTTCAGAATGATTATCCGGATTATTTTTTATCCAATTTTTCATGATTCAGTTCTGTGATAAACTTTGTACGTGTTGGAAGTGTTTCTCAGAGTATCTTATTTAAACAAATTCATTTGTATCAGCTCGGTTATTTCAAATCTTATACGTAATAATATATTGTGTATTGAGTTCTTTGAAACTACAATAGGTTCCAATACTAAGTTTAATATGAAAAGAGCAGAAAAAATTGCAGAGTACGTTGATAGAAAAAGCTGATTAGAACCTCTCGAGAAAAACCAACAAAAAACAGCTAATGTAAACATACCAAAACAATTGATATGATGATTTTCATGGAAGACTCAATGCGCTGAAGGTAGGTGATATAATTCTTTCAAATTTTCCTGAATTGGATAATAAGATTATTACCTTGGACTCAATAGGAAGAAACAATAAGAATGAAAATGAAAGATTACAAATCAGCAAATTATCTTATTGATCAAAAAAACTCAACGAATTTGAAAAATAATAATTTGGAATTATATATTCACAGATTCATTGTCGTATGGCAAGGGGTTATTAGGGATATAGATACGGTATTTTCAGAAGAATATATTAAAAATAAAATTCAACCATTTGATATGCATTCCAATATTCAAGTCGAAAATGTTGTACGAATGAATAAAAAAATTACAAAAGACGATAAAACAGAATATGTTCCAAAATCCTCATATGCTAGCATCTTTTCGAGACAAATGAAGATGTAGAGTTCCTGGCTTCTTTTATCATAAAAACCTATAGCGATATTGTAAAAAAATTCTGTCCTATGAAAACTCTGAAAGCAAAAAATAAAAAGTGTCGTTATGGATATTCATATAGGCTTTACGGAAAACAAAACCACTACAGCAGAATTTTTAGATATTCAAGCAGCTTATGATAATGTTCAATTGAATTTATTTTTTGTAAAACTTGTAGAAACCAAAATCCAAAAAAATATATGTGAGCTTTTGGTTATAGTGTTTTCAGAAAGACAAATATATCTGAAAATGGGCGAAACTAATTCTATTCCTCGAAAAACATCTTTAGGAATACCCCAAGGAAGTATTCTGAGTCCTCTTCTGTATACATTATATACAAGAGATTTAGAAAAATGTATTGAAACAGACTCAGGTAATACAATATGCAGATGACATTCGCATACACACACACATAATTTGTTTTCTGAAAAATCACTCGAAAACTTATCGAGCGAGATGGAAAATGTAAATAAATGGATGGACAAAAACGGATTGATGATTTCGGGAAAAAAGTCATAGATTTGCATATTCACCAGAATACAATTTCCATCTCATACAAAATCTGGACCATGGGTCCTACCAATTCGCCCATCAGTCAAATACTTGGGTATCATCCTAGATAAATCTCTGACAGGTAAACACCACATAACTCACATTCGGCAGAAATTACGGCAGAAATTAGAAAACGGTATTAATATCCTTAGGGCCTTCTGTGGAACAAAATGGGGTGCAGATCCAAATATCGCCCTAATATTTTATATGTTGTAATTGTGGTTGTGTTTTATCTATGATTTTTTACTTTGTCTTGACGTGTCAATACATATTGATATTAATGATGATGATATTATTGATAACATTGATTTTGAACTAAAAAATTTTAAAGGTTGGATGGGAAACCAAGTTGTTTCTCGTGAAGTGGTTCATTATTACGTTTACTCCAACAATCAAATGACTTTGGTGTTAATGCTGTTCAGTTTATGCCCTCAGTAATTATATATTTTTATTTTTTACAGTTGAAATGTTTTCTTGTCCACACTGTATGTACAAGACTAAGAGAAAATGTGATTTACCCAAACATCTCTTGCGCCATAAACCTATTGATAGCGTTCCTCTCTACAAGTGCGATTACTGCACGTATGTGACCAAAAGAAAAGGTGACCTTCCTAAACACGTTATGAAGCATCAAGAAAGATCCGAATTGAGTCTTTATAATTGTACAGAATGTGGATATGTCTCCAAAAGAATGAACGATTTACACAAACACATGTTGTTACACTGTGACAGGCTGGTAACAGGAGTTTTCAAATGTTTGAAGTGTCCCTATGCTTGTGATAAGGTATGTTAGTTTTTTTTTCTACTGCTTTCTCTATGAAGAATGAAGTTTCAGTTTTGACCTATTTTTTTTGAAAAATTTCCATTTTTCAAACATTTTCAAGTGTGTGTAGTTTATAAGGCCCTCATAGACGCATGTTTGGGACTAGTTGGCCCTCATCAGTATGATGTAGCCAAGTGCAAGAATGAGCAAATTTACAAATGGACAGGGTCATTAGCAGCACATCTGTGGTTTAGGTTAGAAAATATTGTTTTTACAAGAAAACTGTTGAAATTACTGTTAGAGCAACTACAGCTACCTGCATGATATGTGCGTCCTGGACAGTTTCAAATTATCTTGATATAAATCTTAAAGAAAGTTTTATCGGACATAGTATTTGCAAAAAGCATATTACAAGCATATGTTCAGCCTAGATATGTTCTTGTTTGTATGATTTTTCATACCCAGATGTTGTGCATAGAGCTATAGCTGCTTCATAGTAATTTTAATATTTTTCTTGTAAATACAATGTTATCAAATATGCAGATGTTGATATCTGTGAATAATTCCTTGACTTGTGCTTTTTTTTTCAACCAAAGCTTGCACTTTGCTACATCCATCAATTAACAATGATGTATGAATGCCTCTCTCGTATTTTGATTAGTACTTCATTTAATACTTCTAGTATTAAAATAAATGTCGGGTAAAAGTTCAATTGTAAATATGAATCTAGCATTATGATGGTGCAGTAACATCATACTTGATTTCAGGTGGTAAAAATTTCCAAGCATATTCAGAGCAGATGTCAGCTTTGGGAAGATTCCATCAGCCCAGAACATCTGATGCTTGAAGATATCCTTAACAGTGCCGATAAAGAACCTATTCATGTCGTTTTAGATCCTGATGATGAATTTGTAGAAGAATATCAGTATGATCAAGGGGATGGAGAACAGGAGCAGCAAGTTCAATATATTTCCTCAATCGATGATGTAAGTTTACTCTTCTCAGTACAGTTGCATAATCTACTTCATAACTTGAAAACCTGTTTCAAGTTTATCAAAATGTTCATACTACCAGTGTACTATGTCTTAGCAAGCCTCTAATCAGAAATTCGAAAAATAAAAAAAATATCTTTTTTTTTTCAACATGATAGGATTAATTGTTGAAACTAATTACCATTTTACTAGTTTCATTTGTGAAATGGAGTAGTATATTCCAATTCACCTGTCATTTTATTGAGAATATACATGTTACATATAATTCTAGTATTCAGGAGGTTTTACTTGTTCATTATAAATATGAATTTATGAATAAGTCAACAATGACCTAACCAATAAGTAATATATCAAACTTCTTTGGATTGAACATGATCGAAATATCAATAGGAGCGTGCAATTTTATTCTGAATTCGATGGAAGAAATTACTTTCCCGAGTGGGTGAACAATGTTTAAGTTTTCTGCCTATTCCATAGATGTTTTTTTGCTACCAGGGATATCTGTCTAACTTGTTAGTTATTTTCAAAACTACAGAAAACTTGATATTTTCGTCCTATCTTTTCATGAAAGTTTATTTACTTCAAATCTTATGGTATCTATCCTAATAGAGGTATTCCATATGAATTTCTTACCATAACATTCAATGTAGAAAGTCTTGAGTTACACAGAAAACTTGCTAGAATTTTTCTATATAAATTACTGCACAGCAGTGTGGATGCTTTGGAGATTTTATCACTTATACATTTCTATGTGCCTCATTCTAGAACTAGAAGTACAAAAACTTTTTACTGCCCATTGACCAGAACCAATTTATACCTCAACTTACCTATCTTTAGCATTTGCAATAATTTCAATTTAATTTCAAATTTGTTTGAACATATTGTTGAAATTACATATCAGCTTTTCATGGAGAATTTTTAATTTCTGGTATAGTTTTATTATATGTGTATATATTTTTTGTTTGCTCCATTTTTTTAATATAGTTTTTTTCTTCATACTCTAAAATTGTAACTTTGTAGCTAGAAGCACCTATATTATTTGAATTGAAGGGGTTATATTTTTTAGAAGTGATTAATTTTTTGGGAAAGGAAGTTGTTGGCTTTCCACTACTCCATCTTGATACAAAAAAATGTGGGAGTCTTCCAAAGAAAGGAAGGCAGCAATCATTTTTAAAAGAAGTAACTCTAAACATAGATATGTAGATCGTTCAGAGAAGTAACTTTCAGACACAAAATGGAAGAAAAAAAGCCCTTCTGAAACAGCTACTTTCATATAAACACTGAATTACATGAAAGAAAAAATTCTTTAGAAAAAAATACTTTTATGAACACTGAATTAGTATGTATTCCAAACATTTGTTTTAGACTTATATCAGATATCATTCAAAAGATTTCTACACAATATACTAAATGAAAGATTAAGTAT
>WOGR01001272.1:0-20503 GCA_015342045.1 Leptinotarsa lineolata | reverse complement strand
CTAAACACCTGACAAATTATGGAATTTCTAATTTCAATAAACCTGGCAAAAAGTGAATGGCAATGGATAGAAAAAGGTGTGATGATATGGAAAAAGATCTGTTGATTGAAAATATGTGATTGGCAATCGTTTAATACTGTAAAGAAAAAGGTGAAATATGGCATCAAACAAACTTTGAGAGGCTATATCTCGAAAACTAATTGAGACTGACTAAAAATTAGAAGTGTTCTGAACTCCTACCATCATGTAGTATCATCCCTGAAAAAATCACGAAAATCCGTGAGTATCCCATAAACTTCAATTCAGCCGAAATTTGTCCACAGATTGGTGTGATTTGGTTCTTCCTCTCAAAGTGGAAGATTTGAGAGTATGTCAAATGCAGCTGTTGGTGTAAGTGCGTCTGGTCAGTATTAGAGCAATTTCTGGCTTTTCTTCACTGCAGTAAATTACTTACTGGAAGTTGATTTGACATTTGTTAAAGCCGCAAGGAGTTTGTATGTGTGAATATTTGAAAACTATCACTCGGATAAGAAGTAAACTCGGATTAACCTGGATTATGTCTCAATATTCGACTGTCAGGGTAAATGAAATTGCTGAAATGCTACCCTTTGTCAGTACCTAAACACGCGTATTCTCCTGTGAAGGACTTCAGTCTGTCAAATTATCTAGAGGTCAGAGCGAAATAACTAGAAGTGGTGGACTACAAAAAGTTTTAGTATCATTTTCAATGATCTTACACTATATTTATGTTAATATTTCATTGATAACAAACTGATAACAAAATCAAAGGTTCTTGAAATAATCTTGTTAGAGCACGTTTCAGAATAATCCGTTATGACCTGCCACCTTTTGTAAATTGAGCTCTGAATTTCTTTTCGCAAGATACTATTGTTATCAGTAAATTGCTGACTTCATACCACTCTAGCAGTAAGTGAATCAGGCAATTTTGAATCACAATAAATAATTTCCAAAAATGTTACCACACATATTACGTAAAAGAGATCATAATACAGTACTTCGGGCTAAATTTTGGTGCGTTCATTTGGATCAGACATTACTGAAATGTCATATAGGCAACCACCTCATATATCAAGAATTACTGGATAAATGTCCCATCCAGTTTTTGAAAATATTTCATTCAAAGCCTCAAACCGAAATAGATACGCCGAACCCTCCATAATGTTTTTAATAGGTGAGGGTAAAATACATTACCTCAGAGTTCCTTAGAATATCATAACTGCTGGACTTCTCAATGATGACATTCAACATAAACTAGAGGAGTCTCATCTAAATTATTTCATTGTTATCTAAGAAATATAGATTATTTCCAAATGATTGTCCTAGGTATTTATGAACATGCGAGTAGAATACAACCCACAAACATACCTATAATTTTTTCGAAAATAATGCTTCGAAATTCTAAAATACTGTCTCACCAACATTTGGTTGGTGAACCAGTCTGGAGTATGAACGATATTTGATTTTGAATTGGAAATATTTACAACCCTGTAAGAGAGAACTGGCGCATTCACCAATAATTGAGTTTATCAAGTGAGTCAAAGAGTCATAATTGTTTGTGGATGCTGCTTTTGATATATGTTTCATTAACCATATTGGAAGCACTATTATATCTTCAAACGTTTCACAACTTCAGGAAATGAAGTCCAATCTAATCAAGATATATTGACGTCTGCATATATTTCAGCAATTTTTCTGACAAAATGTTTATAATAATATTGGGAAAGATCATTTATCCATCACTTTGGAATTTTTGATACTAGAGAATCGCAAGATAATTTCCATCAAAGCAAAAAAAGATGAAAAAATTCAAGGCTGGCCACCACAACAGAGTTTTACAGCGATAGAACGCTTTTTATGAACAGCAATAAACAGCGATGAAACTGACAGACACGAAACTATCAAGTGTTATCAAATATAAAAATTGATATGGTAGAACTGACTGATACCGATGAAAATCCTTCAAAAGGTATTCAAAAAAAAAACACTTTACTATGAGAAACAACTTCCTGAGAACGTTTCTCCAAATGGATTTAATCTCCAGCGATTTGAATCGCATGTGAATCGCTACTTTCGCACAGGCACCGCTCTTAGAGCACCTCAAGGATTTTCGTGAATTTCATCAATTCGGACTTTCATTGTCTAGTATTGTATAAAATGATTTGAAATACCTGAAGTAACCAATACAATTGAAAATTGAAAAGAATAGCTCTCAGAGGAACTAGTCCAGTCATCACCCGAAGACGATTGTGAATACTAACAATCGAAACGTCGCAAAGTGACGTGGCTTAAAATTGCTCGACTTTCAATTTTATTTATTTCTTTTTGTTTTAATTGTTCAATTTTTTACTTGTATTTTATTTCACTGTTAATTCATTTCAGGGTTTTTTGCTTGATATATTTGTTATTTCAAATAGATAAAATTCACTATGGAACATTGTCAATTACTTTCAAACAGACAAGGATTTCTGTAGTGCTTGTGTTTTGTCCGTAAAAAAATTACGTTATGATGGATGAAAACACAACAAGTTATTCGATGATTGTATCTGATTTATCTATATTCAGATAGTCGAAAACGGCCAAACAATTCTCATCATCAGAAAACTATACTTTTGCTATGACTTATACTAAGAATATTTAAGATATAATTCATTTATTACGGAAACTTCGAAAGAATATATCAAATTTTATTACAATGAGCAAATTGAAAAAAAAATTCAGAATTTTTTCCTATCGTTTTTATTTATTTCAATCTCAGATAGTTCGAGATAGTTCAGCCAACTTCTTCACAAAGGATTATACAACTATTTGAGTTTCAAACCACTCTCACTATGTGAGTAATGAACTTTCAGAAAACATCACTTACTTTGTCAAATTGAAGTTTTTTTGGTGAGGTACTTACACCCGTTTTACTTTCTGAGTCCCCGTTACAAATCTTAATTGACCCGGAGGCATGAATAACGATATCATTGCCTATTTACCCAACAAGAAATGGTCAAAAATCGATTGCTTCGGTCAAAAAATTAATGAATCGGATTGTCACCCACATTCACAGATGTGGCTATCTATATCTCAGAATGATATTTCAACAAACCAAGGAACTAGTATTATTATTCGAAACCTCTCAGCAGAGACAAAATAACAAGAAATAGAATTGTAATATAATATATTTTCCATCAGTTTGATTTGGTACTAGCGTCTGGCACTGTTAGGTGCTCGTCATCGTACTCAAAGAGTGCATAATGAACTCGCACCAGTATTTTGTAGACCTTAAAATCCTTACAAGGAAGGATTTTACTTATTGTTGAAATATTGCTCGTGTTCAGCCTATTTACAGAAAAGGCGAGAAAAATATTCCAAACAACTATAGATCAGTCGCTTCGCCATCAGTAATATCGAAAATCATAGAGAAAGCCGTAATTTACACCATATCCTTGAATACTTTGAAGGCTTTAACATCTTGAGCGATCATCAATATGGCTTTCAGAAACAAATATCAACAGGCAACCTTCTATCGTATGTCACCCATATTTGGAATAACGCAAAGAGTCAAAAGCTGTTGCTCTTGATATTTCTAAGGCATTCGACCATGTGTGGCATGGGGGTTTGATAGCCAAACTTTGATGCCATGACTTGTCTGATCATTTCTGTGTATGGCTCTCTAGCTTCCTGAAAAAAACGTTCCATGCAAGTGGCCGTCGATGGATATCTCTCGAATACTCCTACCATCAACGCTGGTATTCCGCAGGGATCTATATCATCTCTAACCTTTTTTTTATTGTAAATCAACGACTCAGTGGAAAAACCTAGAATCCAATATATTACCATGCTGACGACAGCACACTTGTCTCATCATTCCATTTGTATTCCAGAACAACGGCTGCTGATGCATATCTTCACCGGCAGCAGGAGGTTATATATCTTAATGGGGAACTAGAAGTGATTTTGAACCGAGGTGGTATCAACCAGGTTCCATTCAATCCAAAAAGATAAATATCTCCGAACCGGACATAATAGTATGCCAGGATAGATAATTCCGCTTTCTGCTTTAATAAGTTAGTTAGAGGTTGAAATGGACACCAATAAGTCTTGGAACAATCATATAGCTGGAATTGCAAAGGCTGCTTCTCGAAAGCTTGGAACACTGTTCCGAATTAGAAAACTGTACACATCTCAGCAACTTTTGATGCTTTATAAAGCTCAGATCAGACCTTCTTAGAGTATTGTTCTCATGTATGGATCATCGCCCCTGAGCATACCGTGAAGCTTTTGGATTCCATTCAGAAGAGAGCCATCCGCCTGATTGAGGACGCGAACATCACTTGCAACCTTGATAGTCTAGATCATCGAAGAAAGGTTGGAGATTTGGTTGTGCTTTCATTCTGAAAAAAACTCCGTACGATGATTTAATAAACAACAACAGTATATTGGATGTTCAAGTGATAACTATGGTACCAACCCCAAATAGAACCAGAAAATAAAAATAGGCTCATCACTTTTCTATCTGCGAAATATTATTGATTGAAGTCAATAAAAAAAGGATGCACTGTATAAAGCAATAATTCAAATCAAATTTGAACAATCGTTCAACTTGAATTGTTTCGAACACAGTTTTTGGTAGAAATTCAGCTTCATGAAAGAACCAGTGGTTGACATTAACACCAATAATAAGTATTGAAATATTTTTTTCGTCAATTGTATTATAATTTCTATTTCGGTATGAAGAAGCTATCATCGACGTAGATTTATCCAGAATGTGGGTAAACTATTTCAAATTCTCATCTTCAGGTAATCCCAGGTATGTAATACTCGATAATGTTTCTACAGTATGACACTTACGATGGAGACACCCCTGTATTCCAGTTATTTCTGTACGTCTGTATCAAAAATCCAGTCTCCGTTTCCAAAAATGACCAAAATACAGGAATGTTTTCATCTTAAGTGTGTCACACTGTATATCAACATCCTTCATTCTCATACAATATATTTCTACTATTCGATTCTCTCATTTGGAAAATTCATATTTGATTATGTCGATGTTGATCATCAATTTATTCTTCATTTACAGTAATAAACAAGATCTAAATTAACTTCAAGCAGGCTGCAAAGTCTGCTCAGTGGTTCCTTCATGAAGAAGAACTATTTTATCGATTAAAGTAAAATTCCTCACATTGAGATTAGCACTTTTGAGATTTAGAACATAGAGTTTTTTGGGAAAAAAAAATTTTGGCTTTCGACTACTCCATCTTGATACAAAAAATGTAGAAATCTTCCATATTGGTACTGAAGAGCCCTGAGGCAAGTGTCTTATGGCAAAACACGTGTCTACCAGTGAGTATGGCTGAGTTCCATGTAAGTGAACTTTTTTATCTTTCATTTAGTACATCGTGTAGAAATCTTGTGGATGATATCTGATTCAAATCTAAAACGAACGTTTGGAATACAAACTGAGCAGAAAAAAGTGTTTTTTGTATAATTCAGTGTTCATATAAAAGTATTTGTTTCGAAAGAATTTTTTCTTTCGTGTAATTCAATGTTTATATTCCCACATTTTTTGTATCAAGATGGAGTAGTAGAAAGCCAAAAACTTTCTTTCCCAAAAAAATATTAAGGTGCTATAAACAGACTATAAACATCACTTTTTTTGAAAAATACCCATAATATTTCATAGAATCTATGGGTTTCTTACTGAATTGAAAAACTTATTTTAACTTGCTGGTTCTAGATCTCACTTCGTATAAAAAATATACCTTATATTGGTTGATAGACATTCAAGAAACCTTTCAGTGAGGTGTCACATACACTTTCGTTCTATTTCAAACCTTCAGAAGGGAAAACTATTTGCCCAAAGAAGTTGAAGTGCAAAATATTAATTTATTATTCAGACTAAAAAATTGACGTGTTACGGAAATCTTCAGTAAGAGTATTCATTTAGCTGGTAATAAATTCGTTCGTTACTTCGTGGACGTATTGTATTGTTCTAGAATTTAACTGTCCTCACTGGTATCAGGTATCACCCACTCGCAAAAACTAATACAATATCAGAAAAAATATTGCCAATTGTATAATGATATCTCTGAAAAAAATCATTTATATCCCTATCAAAGATAAAAATTATCGTCATCTGGGCGACTGCACCGATGATTCAATAGATCAGTTCTCTGGATAAGGACCAAATAAATGCTAAGGTATTATGCAATGGAACAAAATTGTATGAAGTTATTGGCACAAGCATGTAGGTACGCTAAATAAGACAAGGACAATCAACTGCGGTGTTAAAAATAGCCTGTAATTTTAGTAGATCTATTATATATAACTAGACCAAAGCGATGCTTGCACTGACAATGCATAATAGCGGAACAATAATTTTAGGTATATGTTTATTTGATATACACTGGAATAAATTTTGAAGGCTTGTGGTTCAGTTGCAGTTTTATAATCAACAAATTGCTTGTCGGATCATTTTTGTGTATGGCTCTCAAGTTTCCTGAAAGAACGTTCGCTGCAAGTTGCCATCGATGGAACTCTCAAATCTTTTACCATCAACGCTGGTGTTCCCCAGGGATCCATATTGTCTCTCACCCTCTATTTATTGTACATCAACTATTTATTGGAAAAAACGAAGAATCCAATATATTGCTTTGCTGACGACAGCACACTTGCCTCGTCATTCCATCTGGATATCTGGAAATCGGTTGCAGAGGCACATCTTCACCGGCAGCTGAAGGTTGCATATCTTAATGAGGATCTTGAGGTAATTTCGAATCGGGGTGAAAGTAACCAGGTTCAATTCAATGCCACGAGAACCCAGGCATCGGTTTTCTCCAAAAAGAGGAATGTCTCTGAACCGGATATAATAATGTCAGGACAGACGATTCCGCTTTCTGCTTCGATAAGTTTGTTGGGTGTTAAAATGGACACTAATATGTCTTGCCACAATCATGTTGCTGGAATTGCAAGGGCTGCTTCTCAAAATCTTGGAAAACTATTCCGAACCAGAAAACTGTACACACCTCAGCAACTTTTGATGCTTTATAAAGCTCATATCAGACCTTCTTTGGAGTATTGTTCTCATGTATAGAGCTCTGCTCCTAAACATACCCTGAAGCTGCTGGATTCCATCCAGAATAGAGCCATCCACCTGATTGGAGACGCAAACATAACTTGCAACCTTGATAGTCTGGAACATCGAAGAAAAGTTGGAGATTTGTCTCTCTTCCATAGATATTTTCACGGGAAGTGTTCAAGGGACTTGGCACATTTGATTCCACCAAGAGTGGTGCATATCAGAAATACGCGACGGACTGTGGCTGCTCATCGTTTTGAAGTTCAACTCAGTACACCTCGAACTTCGCTGTTGAAAAACTCTTTCATTTGGAGAACTGCGTTCATGTGGAATAAACTTCCTGAGAACGTTTATCCCAGTGGATTTAATCTCCAGCGATTCAAAAACAATGTGAATCACTACTTTCGCACAAGCACCGCTCTTAGAGCTCCTTGAGGTTTATCCTGTAGTGCTTGTGTTTTTTCCTTAAAAAAACTTAAAATTAGCGGAAACTTTCACGAAGAAATTTCCCACAAAGTTCTTCACAAAATCATTGATATGTGTGTGTGTCGAAAGATGAAAAAGAAGTGTACTCTGTTAGAAATAAATAGAGACCATTTTGAGAGTTAGGAATTAGTTTACTATCATTTTATGAATCACTCTGTAAAAATTAGCGGGAACTTTCACAAATTGATGTGTTCCGTTCTATGTGCACATAGAGTAAGTAGAGACAATTTTTAGAGTTAGGAATTAGTTTTCTTCATCTCCTGAAGACGCCAACTTGGTTGGTGAAACGCCCGTTTTGGAAACACTCCAAACTCGAAAACTGAAATATCTTACTTTGCATGATTCATAATATTTGTTTCTCGTAGTATGAATGTCGAGTGGAGCTCATGGTTGCACAAAGTTCCGGGAATTTTCCGGCGGCTGCTATCGATTGCGCTTGGATCGGTCCCATTTTCGTGTTATTGCGTCTCGACATTCAGACCTCAAGGACAAGGGCGTTTCTCTTGCAGTCAACTACATGTAAATGTCTAATGGAACTGGGTGGGTGCATCTATTTTGATAAAATACCCTCAAGTTTTTGATTATGACTACATTAGTACATAACTTTTATAATAGATATATAGATATACCCGAATACAGTGCGGACTCAAATAATCCCCCACTCTCAACTTTCGAAAGGCAAAGGTTTCAGGACCAGACACAATTTTCGTATCATTTTCAGTACTTTGATAAGATAAGAAAGGCTCACTCGTCACCGAGAGGCGCGACTAACTTTTTTTCATGGTGAAGGTTAGTCTCGTTTAATGGGTATTTGGATTCTCTATCCAAAAATTTTTTTTTGAAATCGAATCGGCCATTCCTAAATAATTTTCAGTTTTATATTCGTTTTAAGAATCTGCGATGATTTCAAAAAAAAACATATTTAAAACTCGCTCCAGTGTATTCCAAGGAATGTTCAAAATGTTTCCCTTTAAATTCCTGACAATAATAAAGTCTGTTTACAAATGTATTCCTTACATTATGAAATGTTTTATTTCCTTGCAAGCATCTTTCTCTATGTACTAGTTCTGAAATGAACTACGTTTGAGTTTCGTCCACGTATTTTCTCAAAAACAGGTAGTAGTCTAGTTCACAAGTTGGAAATGGTGAAAAATAGAGATAATGGTTGGAATAATACGTGAGATGGCTCATTCTATCCGGAATGATATCTAGAAAAATATGCTAAAACCGTTTTTTAGCACATAAAAAATTGCAAAAGTTATAAACAAATGGTAATGTGAAAAAGGTATTTAGGTTTTCGCAAGTATTTCAAAAACTATAAAAAAAATTGAAAAACTAAAAAAAAATCCTAATGAAGTTCAGTTCTGTTCAGTTCCAAATCTGATGAACCAAGTTGTTCTCAAGTTTCTCCTCCAAAAAGAAGAAGAAAACGTATTATGTAATGAAACACTGATATTATTATTAATATTTTCATTATTCCTTTCGACTTTTGTAAGTTTGAGCAAATAAGCAATTTAAGAAAAAATCTATCGCTGTCGGGAATTTGTTTGCAACAAATTGTTTAGTAGATAAACAATAAAATTATTGATGAAAAAAAATTTTTTGTTAATTCATAGAGGAATGTCATTTATGATTTTTAAAATAGAAAACATTTCTTAACTGATTATTTGAACATTTGAAATGTAAAAAAAGATTATAAACAATGAAAATTGCTGTTGAGATTTTTTTTTCTAAAAATTATTTTATTATGAAGACAAAATTATCAAAAAAAAATTAAAAGTGCTCATAGTCTATTTGTTTATAAACAACTGGCGCCAAAAAAATTTTGTTCAACTCACCGAATGTCTGATACAAAAACGAGAATATGATAATAAATATTTTTAAAAAATTACAGTACGTCTATTATTCTACTACTATTCGATTACTATAAAAAAATTATAATAAACAAAATAATAAATTATAACTTTTATAATGTGATCCTATTAACTACACTGATAAAAAGAGCTCAACGAAGCGAAACATTTTTTTGGAAAATTATTTAAACAATTTTTAATGTCTTCAATGAAGACGCAAGTCAAGTAAAATATTGTTAATTAATAATTACCTAGCTTTTTCAATAATTCACTTTCAGATTTTTTCCAACGAGTATCAATTTTTTATAGTACCCTAATTTTAATAAATTTTCAAATTAATATTTATAACTTAAAAAATTATTTTTCGTGACGTGCTCGCTTCAGATTCCGCGCCCGTATCCTCAAATTTGCCCACGGAGGCCTGTTTTTGGCGTTAAATTAAAATTATAAATAATGGAGATAGAGTTTTGGGAGGTGGGACAGTTTTTTTTGGAATTTCCTTCTTTTCGTGAATCTTTTTTTTTAATTTCCTAATTCTTTATAGTTTTTGGAACATTTGCAATAACCTAAATACCTATTTTTACATATCAATTTGTTCATAATTTTTACAATTTTTATGTGCTAAAAACGGTTTAAGCACATTTTTCTAGATGTCATTCCAAATTGAATGAGTCATCGCAAGTATTTTCCAACCGTTATCTCTATTTATCACCATTTTCACCTTGTGAACTAGACTATAGAGGCGTTATATCAGGTGATCTAGCCGGCTCCTACCTATCCAAACCTACCGGTTTGCATAATTGACAAACCTACCGGTTTGGATAATTGACAAACCCAAAGGAGTTTTCAACTGATGTTACTGCTAGATGGCAATCATCCCAACCGTCACATAAGCACTCGTGGTCCCTTAGCATATATGTTGAAATCTATTTTTCCACTCACCAGCTGTCTCCCTCTAGGAACAACAACCCTCAAAACTTGAAACTTGTACAACTTTAAGGATTAACGAGGTAGTACCTTTCAACGTGCGATTCCTAGAATGGCCTGCTAGATCACCTGATATGTCGCCCTGGGTTGATTCAAGGGAATTCGTGAAATCTTAGAGGGGTACCTGTGTGAAAGTAATATATAACTGTAAAACAATTGATCTGAAGATCAATAAAACCAACGAAATTAATCCGCAGGGGCAGCAATGTTTTACAATTTCAGCTGATATAATTACAACAACAAATGAAATAAATCAAGCTTTACAAATGAAAAATGTATCGCACTTTTTTATTTACTTTCAAATGAGCACTACATATGTGTTATATCACATAAGGAAGTTCAACTTTTGAAAACTTTGTAGTCCAAAATTATTTTTATGATTTTATATAGTCATTTTAGTGATAAAATAATAGTGGATTTTGCATGAACATTATTAATAAGTTGGAACAATTATTAACTGAGTACATTCAGGACCATTCGTGACCAGACTACATACTGTATAAAGATAGATTGAAAATAATTACAATAAAAAAAGGTATTTCTGTCATTGTTAAGGAGAAAAGATTCCTAGGAAATATTTTGCAAGTTACTGAATTTTCCCCATACAAATTTGATATTTCAACCAGATGAGATCTTAAAATACCGCGAGTGATGACTTGTTGATTGACGATTTGATAAAGGTCCTCTATTGGTTGGTAGTCGTATGTCGCAACAGGTTTAAAAATAAACTTGCCTCATGAGAAATTCTCCTTACCCGGTTTCTTATACTTAGCTGGGATCTGCTTCTTCACAACCACTTCCTTTAATGTATTTCTCGTCAAACTACCGAATTCAAGGAAGTTGAAGTGACTCATACCGTACAGGTATTCCTTGTTTGGTCGTTAGAAACGCAATAAATGTAATGGATTACACATTTATGTAGACTTTTTTCGAAGACATTTATTTAAACAGATTACCGAACTTGGAACCTGGTTATTTCTAAATGGCAGGATCATGGGCGATTGTTTTAGTGAATGCATTTTTATCAACAAAAACCTGTTTTAGCGATTATGGAATGATACAATATATAACTCAAGTTAAATATGAAGTATGTCTAATTACAAAGTACCGAGTGAAACGGGGTTACTACTCAGGACTATTTTTTTATAAACTTTATTCGGAGTACGTTCAGAAAACAATGAGAATTTTCAAAATTTAACACGTTTGGAGAATCCGATTATCATTTTTTTTTTCATAAGAATCACTTTAATAAGATGACTGAAAACACTTTCTTCTATCTAATTTCCACTACGTTTATTTATTCTTACGACCGGTTTCGAGGTTTAGCCCATTATCAAGTAAAATTAACTTACTAACTTTTTGGAGTGTGTACACGAATTATATGGGGTTACAGGTAGTCTGGGAGGCTAGGTATTGATTGGATAGAGGTACCAACTATGAAATTATAGAGGTTATCGTTGTTGCCAAATTCATAAATTCAAGAGTGGAGACCTACATAGATCGAGTTGCATGATTTTCAACAGTAGATATTCCAGTTTTGATTACTCATAAAACTAAGTTAATTTATTACTTTTTTTATAAAATAGTGACTGTGATTTTGGATGATGCCGATAGAGGAAACATAAAATTGAATTTTCTGCTCTAGAGAAACCTTCTTGAATTGCATTACAGTATTGTTATACACTATGTAAAATAATGTTTTCAAGAAAAACGACATTGAAAATGAACGAAATCGGGGAAAACATCTTCTATGTAATTTTGAAAAATGACGTTGAAAATTAACGAAATTGGGGAAAACATCTTCTAATTCGAAGTAAGTTTGAATAATACCTAACAGTTTTGTATGGCAATTGAATACAACAGTAATTCTCACTCTCGATAAAAAATCAAATTGCTGTAAAGTGTCGATTACTTTTACCTACCTCCAAAAGTTATACATTTTACCCTTGGAGCTGTAACAAATCATAAAATCTTTTGTCTGAGTGGGCGAAATACCGCTGATTATTCAGGCAACCAGTAATTCAACAATTCGGAAACCTTTAGCGGTGACGCACAGTGTCAGATAGTGTTCAATTCGAATGATACAAAAACCCGCAAATCAGGAGCAACTTACAAAGTATTTTTCGGTGTTGAATGTAAACGTTGCATTGTGACGCTTCAGCTTATGCCTGCACTTTCGTATGTGGGTAAAACTCAATTTCTCGTCTTCAACGATATTATAAATCCTTGAAGATTGCTTACGCCTGTGACTCGTCACTAACCATTTGTGGAAAGCTCATTTTAAGTGTCAACCAATCATCGAAGGTTTTAGATGTCTAGTGATTGCATAACAAAATAAATTACACTTGTTGATATGAAGTACAAATTTTGTAAAAGCCCTACAAGAATTTATGTTCTTATAAAGAGGGAACTTTTCTGAAAATAAAAATCGTTGCCATTTTCCTGTCACACATTTTTTGTACAGCATTTAGTTAGCAAAAATCCCAGTCGTAATTAGTATCTAAGTTGCACAAGACTTTTTGCCAAACACCCCCACTCAAGTTGCTGTTTTCACTTTTCGAAGATATTCATGTGCAGCACTTTCATCTGATGGCATTAGATTTAAGCTCATTTTTTGATTCAGTACTATAAAAAATCATATACTTCGGAGAAAAATCATATGGTCAAATAAAAATTTAGCATTGGCTTATAATCTAGAGGCAGAATTGAATAAAAATTTCATGTAATTGAACACATCAAAGATATTCATTCACTGAGGAGTCTTTAGGTTAGGTTAGGTCAAAAGTGAGTGGGCTCACACCTATTCAAACTCGGTCAAATAAACCCAGCTTCTTGACGAAGCTGATTAGTTTGTATGGTGAGTGATCTTTCAGGTCAGATGGTAAGAGTGTGGTTCTACTAAACTCTGATAACCTGATTCGGTCCACGGCGGGGCAGGCACAAAGTATATGCTCTGCTGTTTCATCATATTCCAAACAGAGGCAACACACTGTCTTCCGACAATCCAAAGTCCAAGTCTCTGCGTATGATGATTCAGATGACAGTGACATGTAAGGAGGCCTGTTAGACATCGTAGTTTATCCCTACTAAGGTCCAACAAATGTTTGCTTGGAGTGAGCCAATCCTGGAAGATTTTGCCAGAAGTCTTCAAAACTTCTTGCCATTCAGGTGTTCAATGTTTGTTTGGCAAAGCCTAAAGCAATGCCAATGATAGGTTCTCGTCCGATGAAGCTACTTGCAGCACCCTCCTTTGGAAGTGAGTGAGGAGTATTTACTTACAAGATAAAAATGAAAATTGAATATCTTGGTTGCAATTGAAGACAAACCCTTACCTGCTTTGAAATTGTTCACAAATGTTTAACTTATTCACTGAACTGATACTTTTATGCAAAACGTACACTACCACTTTGAGTAGTTTTCTGCTTTTTCGAGTTAGACTGTAACTAAGTAGTCTAGTATATCTAGTATGTATGTTAGTCCAGGTAAATATTACAAGTGAATTTTGAAGCAGATATCCTCAACTGATTGAGCTGAAATTTTGCAATCACATTCGGTTTGGACGACAATACATAGTTAGCTAAGTGATACCATTCTTTATACAGCATGACGTATCATCAAATCACCCAAAATACCAGGAGACTAGTTTCTTCATCCATGATTACGACAAATAACATGACATCACTCTAAAACCAATAGCAAATTTAAAAAGTTATAATTTGGCAAAGCTTAGGGACACTTTGGTGATGCTCAAACAAATGTTGGAAGAACCAACTGTGCAACAATGACACATTATATTAAATGAATTATATTAAAAGAAGAAAATAAATTTGAAATTAAATCAATTCGATCAATTTATAAGGTATAAAAGCTTGAAGTGAGATTCACCTTGTAGAAACAAGAATACAGTATGTAAAAAAAACACGTTTTTTATGAAATAGGTAAATATCGTGACAAGCTCTATATCATACAACTTGTGTAATATAATGAAGGGTTTGATTTCATTAAAAGCTTGTTTTTCACTATAACACCCATTCAAAAGATATAGATAATATACCAGATATAGATAATATACTTTGTGCATACTATTTTTACCTATATATGCAAAAGGTGCTTTAATTCATAGGTAAAAATGTGGGATCATAACATTCAAGTAAATGGAATTTTAAATTATTATAGGTAGTTGTTGAAACAAAATAATGGAGAGTTAGAGTTCATCACCTAATAATGAAATGAAACTCAAACAACTTTATGTCACACAAATTTGTAAGGAGTTCCTGGAGCAGTTGATTGAACTCGGGGTTTGTAAGCCATTGATGTTGGGTTCAAATCAAACAGACTCTTTTTTTAGCCATTCAGTTGTCAAACTATTTTAATTTGGATAAAATAACAAGAAAATTTTTTGAATTTTTTTTAGGTTGTTTGTCATAAAATTTAATGATAAGACTCATTTTCAGAACATCCTTCACTGTTGAATAATTCTTGTCAGAACAGTTTGGAATTTGTTTTAGACACAGACCAAAAAATTCAAATTGATTTTGCTCCAGAATTCATGAAAATTTACCTGGTATGTAAGATGCAATGCTAAGTATCCTCCTGATTGAAGAAATCCACTGCTGTGAATTTGACTCCGAGTTTCCTGACAGAAATATCAGAGGTTTTTTGTTGCGACCCAAGTTGAAAACGCCAAAAGCATATCTTTTCGTCCTAGAGTCTGTCCTGCAAATTGTAGAAGATCTGGGTAATCTTATACAGTTCAAGACACTGCCTTCTTTTCCAGATTTCAACTTCAGTTCCAGCCCGTTTTCTATGCTATCCAGTCGTTTAATCTCGCACCACTGTTTTTGCCATGCCTGAAAAACGATTTTTAGTTTCTAGTTTTCGAGTAGAAGTAATGTAATCCCACCTTCCAAGGCGTGAATCCTCTTCTTGATTTCGACGATATCTTTACGTCCAGATAACCACTCAACAGTTCGCTTGCCATTTTTTCAATTTCAAATTAATGTAGACTACATTCGAGCATTATTTCAAAACTGTTTATTTACTTTATCTTCCATGTTTATTTGCATTGTTTTCAATTTAAATAAACTGACATCTGACATTGCAGTGTTGCAAGTTGCTATTATGTTTTCAGTGAGTCTACGGACAGTTAATTGCACTGGAACCTTGACATAACCAATCCCATATAACAAAACTTCATCCATTTACGAAATTTCAGTGAGCCTTTAGGTCATGCGCAATGAAGTTTAATGCGTTTCCCAATCAGATGGGCGTATCGCAGGAAAGGGGGGTTTTTTAGGGATATCAGGTGAAATACTTGGTTTTCATACTCATGTTTATAGAGAAATCTGCGAAACAAAAATGAACATTTGTATTATAATAGGTAATCTGTATGACTTTTTCTGACATCTATTGGCGGGTAGTAATAATAATAATCAAAAAAATCTGTTCAAAATCTGTTTTTCCGTTAATCAGCTGTCGCCCCCATACGAACGACAACTCTCAGAAGTAAAGAAACTTGTGCGAACTAAGGACTAACGAGGTCTCACCTTTTAACGTGTGATTCCTAACACGGTGGCAGAATTACCCCAACTTCAACCAGGTAAATTCTCTCGAGAAAAATTTCTGGTCAAGGCCGGAATCGAACCCAAAGCTCGGTCACCCAAGTACTTATAACATAAACATAGTATGTTGTTCATTGCAAATGATTACAGATACATTGTTATTTTGCAAACTAGAATTCAGCAAGAAAAAAACATACAATTTTTACATGTTGATATTCATTCACGCAACTAGCAAATATTGGTGTACATAATAGCAACTTATATAAATAAAATTATATCGTGATGTAACATCAGCAGAAATAATACTGAAATAATAATTTCAAACAAATGATAGTAATACATTAGTATAAATAAATTCCAACAATTGAATATGGATTCGATTTTGTTTAATTGAATAGAAAAGCAAATGTTCCAGACTACAATACAATAGTCCAATGAGTCACAGTTCTTAGCAATTCACATAGTAAATGTAACTCAATATTAATACTTATTTTTAGTGGAAAATACTCAATGCAATTTGTTAGGAAATTGCACTGTTATCATTCACAATATAGTGTAATTATTAACTGTCCAACACTCATCCAATCTAAGGCATATAAAATGATTAACTGTTTAACAGTTTTGTCAATATCATAATCTCAATGGCACTTCGCTTAATTAAATAACATATTGTTCCAGTTTTAATTGATTTCGAAACAATATTAGTTTGGAAAATTGTTTTCTGATCACAGTACCCCTTTCAATTTCTGTTTGTTTAGCCGACGACGCCTATAAACAAAATGGTCGTAGCCTTGTTTCAACGTCTGAAAAATGAGTCTTTGAACCTTCTGCGCATTGCGCAGACACGTTTTCATAAATTCAATTTGGATGAATTTTTTCAGTAGCAGGAATATGACCATTAGCAGTCTAGTTATAGGTTATGTCGATGCACTGGAATGTTAATTTATACTTTCAAATCCTAAAATTTGCTGATGAAATTTCACATCTGGTGCATCGACTTAGCTGTGTTCATCCATGTATGCCACGAAAATATTTGTATACGATTTGAGAATGTCATTTTTGAACACCCTTCGGAAAGTAGAATTGAGGGCGTGGCGCAATGCATAAGTTATTATCAATAAGTACCTAATGAGCGATACAAGCATATACCATAGAAAACTTGTCAATCAAAGAAGTTTCCTCCGACAGTTTTTTAATTTTACGTTACACGAAAAAGCCAGTTTGGAGTTTCTATAAGCTCTATAAGCTTTGTATCTTTGTATATAGAAGTCTATATACAAAGTTTGTATCTTTGTACATATACAAAGTTTGTATTCTTTGATCTAACAACTGAAACTGCCGGTTTATTCTGTGGTTACTTGATGTTTGCCTATAATTCAGCTTTTCAAAATCAGATGTCGCTATGTGTTGATTTAGAGCAGTGGTGGCCAACCTTTTTGTAAGATGTGCCACTTTTGACTTGAAAATTTTTCGTGTGCCACTCATTTTTGTCAGAACAATAGTAGTATATTTTCCAATTTTATACTTAATAAAAATACAAACTTACTTTCTTACTACTATATTATCGATATACTTGTAAATATAAAATAAAATCTCCACTCTAGTTTCCATAACAAAATAATACAAAATGGAAAAATAAGAACATTTTCAAAAAATAAAAAACAAAGTCGAATTTAGGCAATTTTCAATGTGGTTTCTGTATCTGAATACTTTTTAGAATGTCATCAATATCGGGAGAAATTTTTGAAGAAGCAATCAAGATTAAATGTTTTAAATGACTGTCTGTTAAGGATGAGCGGTATTCATTTTCAATAATATTCATAATTGAAAATGTCTGTTCGCATTCGTACGTAGATCCAAACCGGCAACAGTACCTAAGAGCCCAATCGTTCAATTTTGGAAAATCTGCAGCAGGTATAAATTTTCAAAACTCGATATAATCTTGATTGCTTGGCAGGCTTGAAATAATTTCCTTGTATTTGCCTTTTAACACTGAGTGATTTTGCGAATCAATTACGGTTTACAAAAAGCTCATTATTGTTTTTCCTAATGAAAGTCACTAAATCTATTATAAAATGAATCACGCAACATGTTTATAAAATTTTTAAATAGGTCATATTATGGTGTTTTATTGAATTTGGTTAGAAGTTCCTGCATGTGACAAAAATGAGTTGATCTTTTTTGTTCGAAATCATTTTCAAAGATCACCAGTTTGGCAACAAAAGAGGAAATGTGTGAAACTACTGTAGGAAAAATGCAATTTTTGCCCTGAAGTCGTAAATTTAAATTATTTAAATGTCCTATAATGTCCGTGAGAAACGCAAGATTCCACAACCAATCTTCGTTTCTCAAATGTTAACACTCATTGGGGAGCTCATTGTTGTCTTCTAAGAACTTTAAAACCTTCTCTCTAAGATTCCGAAACCTATCAAGGGCACTTCCTTTGAAATAATAATTTTCAAGCAACGCCACAATTCCTTTCATCTTCCCGGTCATTGCCAGTGCCCCATCTGTACAGATACTGTCAAGTTTTGTCCAATCCAAATTTTTGATCTCGGCAACACTTTTTATTTCATTAAAAATATCTTCTCCCCTACTTGTGGTGCATAGTTGTCGCAGGTCGAGAAGTTCTTCTGTTACGTCAAAATTATTATTTACATATCGAACAAAAATACTCAATTGGGCTTTATCAGTTATATCACAACTCTCATCTAAAGTCAAAGAAAAATATTTGCAAAAGACCACTCCAGAAATAATTTGTTTATTAACAGAAGTAGCTTTATCATCTACCCGTCTCATAACTGTATTTCGGAAGAGAGTTATTTGATCCACCATCTTGTTATTTTTTAGATCATCTGCATGCTTAGCCAATATTGATAAACACGGTTTTATTATTTCTTCACCAACAGAATACGGCTTCTTTTTTTAGCCAATATAAGGGAAATTTCGTATGAGGCTCTTACCATCGATTCCATCTCGTCGCTCCTATTATGAAAAAATGACTGCTGCCCTGCTAATGACCGTTTCTTCTTACTTATGAAATCTGTTCGTAAGTTGAGGTCCAGGGGATATTTGGAATTAAAAAGAACCATGCATTTAGGTAGAATGTCGTTCCAAGTTGAATTTCTTTGGAACAGCCACAAAAGCACAGCAAATTAAGCATACCGGCTTAGAACTATTTTGATTCGTAAATAAAAACTGTTCTTCCCTAGCAACATTGAGATCACGTACAGCTATATCTTCTTCATACTTTCTTTTTGATGTTGAAGCCATTTTAAAATAATAATATAATTCCTTGCGAAACTGAAATAAAAGTAATAAAACAAAACATTCTCTCAACTCTGAGGGGATAAGGAGAGAGTAATAACTCTCAGTGTCATAACAGGGTCGCTCTCCGCCGTAACTTTAATTTTGTGCTTACAAAAGTGTTCGGTGATATAAAATAATATGTTGCTTTTAAGTAATACTGACTCTTGATTGTTTTGTGTAATCATTGTCAATTTTTCTTTGTTTGTGAAAAACCTAGCGTGCCACTCTAGAGGATCAGGCGTGCCACTCTAGAGGATCAGGCGTACCACTCTATAGGATCAGGCGTGCCACAGTGTGGCACTCGTGCCGCCGGTTGGCCACTACTGATTTAGAAGGATAACTGAAAATACCTTCACCAATAGTCTTCCAAAATTGACATTTTAATTGTCAAATTTAGATATCACTTGTTTCGTGAATACTCGAAACGTAACATGTCTATGAACTTAAAATGCCTGTCAAATTTATTTACTTAGTTTTCTTTAGTGGTGGACGTTTCGTAAAAAATCTTTTTCCAATTTAAAAACTCAAAATCCACTTTATTTTTTCAATTGATTTCTCAAATTGTAGACAAAATTTATGAATACGATAGGTTACTGACTGGGGTCTTCAGTGGTTTATATGACGCTGTTTACCCTCTATTACACTTCATTTATATCATTTTCTATGGTTAAATTTATTATTCTTAAGATGGACATAGTGCGGTTGTTACTACTTCAGCTGCATTGCGCACAATTTCGAATATCCATTTTTTTTAAACATTTTCTGAATTAATAAATTGGCGCTTCCTGCCGCACTCTTTCGTATGCTGCCTGGGGGCGTGGGCCCCCCTGCTCCACCACCCAAGCTACGCCATTGACTTATATCGTAATCTTTGCTTTCATCAGTTTCTTTAGGTTTCGGATCGACATATCTCTTTTTCTACTGAGTATGGTTGCAACAAAAGTTGCTTACAAAAAGGATTTGAAACTTTAGTAAGTTTTAAATACATGCGCTTCGATAGTAGACAGTGCTATCATCTTCGTGACACTACCGAACATTTTTTTGTCTTGTTTACTGTTTTATGCGGTCAGATCGTCTTAGCAAGTTATCAGCTTGAATAGGTATTTTGATTACCCTTTTATGTCGGTGTTCGATTGAGTTTGCCTGTACCTGGGTTATATCAGGTAATATTCTTTGTGTGGGTGTTTCTCTAGGTTCATTGTTTCTAGGAACTTGTATCGTTT
>WOGR01001271.1:0-20511 GCA_015342045.1 Leptinotarsa lineolata | reverse complement strand
CACTAGCAATTCGCTAGGATATCGCTCGTCGAAGTTATCATCTCGGTAGCTCAAGTAGAACTGAACTAAAGTTTGGGCCATCCACCCGCTCATATAGGCAAATTGTATTTAGTCCAAAACTGTTAATATTGTCCTACCGGATTAAAGGGGTCACTCCTCAATTCCCTTTGCGTATGTTCACGTGACAACCCCACGTTGCCAGCGCCATGTCCTGCCGGATCAAAGGGGTCACGCCCTACGTCACGGGCTCCATGTCCTACATGAATAACAGGGTTTGGTGTTATCAAGGGACGACCCCCATCCACACGTCGTAACGGCCTCCTGGCCTCCCCGATATGAGTCCCAGGGATTTTGGAGCCCATTCCTAATCGAGGTACAACGATATGATCAATTGTGGCTCGCTCCGCTTCCATCCTGATGTTGGAGGACTGGCCCCGCCATGAAGCCACCCCAAGCCCTCTCTGGCTTCAGGGTGACCCCCTGACTTACCTCCACCCCCTAGCACTTCCACTAGGGCGCCAGTTCCGTGCTGCTGCGGAACGTAATGCGCGCCTGTGCGCACCACGTCCACCTCGTCCCAGGGGCACCTGATGGATACCTCCTGGGGGCATCTCAGCGCCTGGCGCCGGACGACCTGTCCTCCTCCATGTCCAGACTCGACCACATCGAAGTCTGCATCGCTCCTACGTTAAAAGCCCGCCGGCGAGTTCTTGCAATTTCCAAAAATGGTCCTCTCCTCGCTTACACGTTTAACGTCCGCCGGCGAATCCTCCTGATTTCTTGACATCTCTTTGTTTCGAAAGTCCTGTCCGGACTCCAGAAAATGTTGTCCACGGCTGCTGCTGCATGCACTTCTTGTTGGGGTTGGCAATGGCATAGGTACGGCTCTCATGGCATGTAACACAGGATGGCTGTACACCCTGCGTATTCTGGGTTGAGGAGCCTCTACATACATGGGAAGCATCTCCTCAGTGTGCCAAATAGGCTCATGATTGGGCAAAACTTTCTTAGGAGGCAACACTCCCCTGCCGGTTTGGTATTCCGACGAAAATTTTCAACCATCCAAATCAGAAATTATTTCATCATGAAAATTTATTTCCTTCCTCCTTGGCTCTGTGACCGCTCTTGGAGTAGCTCTGCTCGCATTCCTAGGAGCTGGCCAAGATTCATCTTGGGCTCACTCTGAGTCCTGGAGATCGCTTCTCCCTGAAGACGACGTCCACGTGCCTGGAGCAACGTCTTCTGACGCTCTCTGGCGACGAATTCCTCCTCCTGGAAAATATCCCTTTGGCGTTTCTCCGGAGTTGTAGATTCCCTAATTCGCTTTGAGATTTCATTAAATTCCGGAGTATTATCGCGTGTTGAGGACGAAGTACTTTGTGGCGTTTCGAGGTCTCTAGCTAAACGTATTGCATGCAAATCAACAGTGCTCGGGTTGTGTCGCTCTGTGACCAAGGATGAGGCACCGAAGTCCTCGTTATCGAAAGTTATTCGTCTTGACGAAGACAGCCTTAGACTAGCTGTCTCCGCCGGAGTTCGTAGAATACTATGTCCTAAGACATAGACTCCGTTTGGTTTCCGCGTTCTGTAGAAGTCACACTCAGGCGACTAAAGTTGTCTGATTCAAAAGTTGGTTGGCCGAAGTGGTTGGCCCCGCGATTTGGCGATTTGCGCTTGGGCTTGTTTTACCCTAGTCTGCATTTCGATTTTCAAAGTTTCCCTAGAGTGACTCTGGCTTCGAAAGAGACAGAGGGTAGGATTCACGGTTTTTCTAAAATTTTAAGTTCACTCTTGTTTCGCGAAATTAAATCCCCTAACAAGGTCTACTAAGTGAACTGAGCTAGTGTTTGGGAACAAGGAGCCTATAAGTTGAACTGCAGCCTAGGATAAAGGCCGCTCGCAGGATTTGGAATATGGGTATCGTTGTCCTGGAAGGTCCCAACGGTAACGTTGAGTAGACAGCCCGACGGACTAATCTAATGATGTCTTGACCTCCCCGCTTTAACCTCGTTATACTCGACCGTTTAACACCGCAAGGTGGTCGGTACCTGAGGGTGGGCAACTTCAGTGAGGACCTACTCTTCTCTTTGTAGGATTTTAGCAGCAGAAACCTGAACAACAGAAAACCAGAATTAGCAATATCACAAGTGTTTTCTGCTTTCCTATTATATCCACTGTATCCAGGGTATGCACTGGGTCACTAATTTCCAACAAAAAACTGCAACCGTAACTCTCCAATAAAATATTTTCGAAAATTCCAATCCCTGCAACTCCAAGTTCGCTGTATATCTCAATTGGCTCTAAAAAGAGCTCGAGATATCGAAGAATACGAATTCAAATCAAAGTATCCACTCGAAGAGTCTCCAAAGTTTTCAAGCCTGAAAACTGTTTCCAAAAATTCCCAAGTTTCGGTGAAATTTCCTCAGAGAATTCCAATATCGTCAAATTTTTCTCGTGAAATTCCAGTAATCGATTTGCCCGAAAATTTCTATTTCCAAGTAGTTTAGTACAGATTCAAGCTAACAGGTCTTGAGCATTCTTATTTTTATACGAAAGATCTGAATTCTATCCGCCCAATCCGCTGTCAGCATTTGTCCTTATACTCAAGGAACAAATTCTCTTCGTCCAATCGGTGTTCGAGAAAAATACGAACACTCAGGGGGGCCTTCTGATCACTTTTTTGATCGCCCGAGTTTGAAATCAAATTCTGGTGAAAACGTCGAATGGCCTTTGTGCTCGTTCGGGAGTTTTCGGATCCAAATTATTTTGCTCTCACCTAACGGAGAAATCCACCCGAAAGTTATAAAAACTCTCGTCACTCAAATCTAAATAAAATTTGAACCTTTCATGCTAGAAACATGATTGAGGTATCAAACGAAAGTTATTAAGAAAATCTATCGATGCTTTTTGGAGGAAAGCTCGATTTCCCTAGCTAAATGTCTGAAAATGTCATTTTCAAAAAAATTAACATTTTCCCTAATAAAATTAACGAATTTAGTTAATCTTGCGAAGGATTTTTCCTATCTCTCAGGAAACGATATTCCACGTCTTGATTTCCATAAACCAAGCTGAAATACCCTGAAAAAATGGCTTTTTCCACGTTTTCCGTATATTCCCTCAAAGTGGGCGGAACTTGTACTGGAGCTCGTGAAACCAAAATTTCAGTTTTGTTTCACGACATGAACTCTTTAATGCGACTGTGAGCTTACCGATCTATCCGAATGTAAAATGCCAACCGGAGGACGAATGGCAGAATGTCTTAGGGATCGTCCATTAATTACGTGATGTTTTTTTAGTATTTTTCAACCCCCCGTCCTCCTTGGTGATACGTGGTGAGGTTTAAGACTAATTACGTGATGTTTTTTAGTATTTTTCAACCCCCCGTCCTCCTTGGTGATACGTGGTGAGGTTTAAGACTAACCCCCCATCCCCACCCAAAATCATGTGTATTTTTTAGTACCTACAAAGAATCTTAAAATTGTTAGAATACCTATTATCTCCAAATACAGGTATGAGGTATAATTTAATTTTATTCTGAAATTAAGGACAATGACAAAAATGTCTAGACAGAAAGGTTGCAGGTTGTTTTTGCCTGGCATAAAAATAATATTAATGATATAATCATGCAAAAAAATATATTGTACTAGTACAATATACATATCAGGTTTTTTTCTTTCTTATACTCTGCAAATAGGTTTTTATAGAGATCACCTAGCTTAGACTAGCGAAACATACGAGGTAACGGTGTAGGTACGCATAAGTATTCAGCACCAAAATAACAGAATATAACTGGCGACTGCTAAGCTGAATCGGGCGGTCGTCGTGGTGCGCAGCGCGCGGTGACTTCGTTCATTGCCTGGCAACGGCGAGTCAAAGTCACACTTCACGCTGTGTTTGACGAAAAAATAAATACACGTGATATCTTACTACATCCACCCTTGTGATATTTCGTGATTTTTGGTGAACCCCCGTCCCCCTTTCAAGCTTCACGTGGTTGATAGACGGTCCCTCATCACTGGGTCCTCACGGACTGAACGTTTCAATGCAGAAATCTGCTCACTAAGGCGATCGATTATATAGTAGTGGCTGGTGAGCGTTCGAAGACATGAGGTTTAGTTTACAGCACGCTCAAGTTGTAACTGCACACACACATCAAAGGCATGTTCCTTTGATATGTGTGTTAAAGGCATATGCCTTTAATATGCGTGCTAAAGGCATATGGCTTTAATCTGTATGTTTAAGGCATATGCCTTTGTGTGATGTCTGTGTGCAGTTACTATTAGTAGGGGGAGGTCTAGAATCGGCTGTGATTTCCAAGGGCACGTGACGTGCGATTCAAGGAATCGTTGCGTTTTTTGAAGTCAAACTATAGGCGGAGGATTGAAAAGGGATTTCATGGTCATGGCGTAATGTAAGGTCATATGACGTCACACTCAACTGAAGGCCAAGTTATAGGCGGATGGTTGAAAAGAGGTTTCAAGGTCGAAGTCAGTGTAGTGGTATTGGGGGAAATGCTGGTGGGGTGAGGTTATGAATCGTACACACTACTATACTATTCATATTAAATTGAAAGAAATATATTTTTGGGAGAGGTTGATTTTTGCGGAAGAAAGTTTTTTGAACATTTTCAAAAAACACTTTATTGTGAGGAGATTTTCACTAAACAGTTTTACAAAAACGCAACAAGTGTTTCGCCATACAATGGTTTCTTCCGGCGTGTCTTCACTTGAATAGAAAGTTTTTTGGCTTTCTATAAACTTTTTCTATATAATTTACTATTCATATGAAAGTATTTGTTTCTAACGTATGTTTTCTTTCATGTAATTCAATGTTTTTCATGAAAGAGTTGTTTGAAAGTTGTTTCTTTGTATAGAGTTACTTTTTTGAAATTGCTCTTTCTGAAATATTCCGACTTTTTTGTATCAAGGTAGAGAAATAGGAAGCCAAAAACTTTTTTTTGCCAATTATTCATATTATATTGTCTAATATTTTTTCACACGTTTTCAGAACCATGTATATGTTGAAAAATGCGTTATTAGCCCCATTATTCTTTGTGAACCGGCCACAAATGGATGAACCGGAGTGCAGGAATGTAGTTGTCTACCAGACTGTGACCCTCCAAGAAGCTACTGCCATATAACTACCGGCATTGACCTCCATCCAGAAGATGACTGATGCTAAATCCTTTTTGAAGGGTTTCATCCCAAACCACATGAAGCTGGATGACTACCCCTTCAACTTTGGAAATGTGATGGCGACTCACATCCGGGATCTCAATGAGTCACTGTCGTACTTATCGTACTGTTGTGACGAATGTGTTAGAGATGAAGGAAATATATTTGAAGAATGTGATGCCTCCATACAGTTCAATTATCCAGAACAGTTCGGATGATGATATTGAGAGTCGTAGAAGAAAGAAAAAGGAGGGTGATGAAATGATAAAGAATAAGGCGAAGAAGGCTGAAATGTCTAGATCGAAGTCGCTATCCAGAAGGAAGCAGAAGGGGGCAGAAAGTAAAATGCGAAAAAGGGAAAACTCAGTCAGTGCGGGAGGGGTGGAAGTCATCGCCGGACCTTCTACATCAGTCCAGCAGATATTTATCAATACTCAAAAGCGACAAGATGTTAGTTCATCACCTTCAACTATCCCCTGAATACGAACATGTTAGTCCAGGAGAGAAGAAAATTTTCCGAATTGCATCAAGTCTACAATGAATTTGATTCCGAATTTAAAGCAAAGAGGGGAAAAATTGCTGGACTGCAAAATCAAATCTCTTTCCGTGAAGTGGAGTGTGAGCAAATAGTTACACTTCAACTGGAGAGATCTACTCACATGAAATAACTTGCGTCTAAAGTTCGAGAGTTGGAAGGATTCAGCATGGAGATACAGGAGAATCCTCGAATACTTCCTTCATAAAATTTTTTTCACATGAATGAAATTGTGCCTAAAGTTTGGAAGTTGAAAGAATTCAGCATGGAGATACAGGAAAATTCCCTAATACATCTTTTGTAATATTTTTGTATGCTGCTAATGAAGTAATGTATATATTTTACTTCCTAGTCATATGTAAAAGTGCATATTCGAATATTTATATTTAAAAAATAAATAATGGAAGTAACAATTAGTCATTCATTCCTAAAAAAAATAAATGAAGTAATGCAATGAGTGTCATTTTTTATTCATATCTGAAACTGTATATTTGTATATTCATATTTGAAAAATAAATAATGAAAGTAACAATTAGTCATTTATTTTCAGAAAAACAAAATGAAGTTATGTACTGAATGTCATTTTCTAGTCATATCTAAAAGTGTATATCTGAATATTAAAAAAAATGAAAGTAACAATTAGTCATTCATTTTCATTCTCTGAAAAAATAAATGATTGAATTATTGATCAATGTGTGTTATTAATTGGCATCAATGGCACAGTTTAAAAAAGTTCCACATCCTATATTGAGATTGTCGACTCAGATGAAGTCAAATTAATGGATATTTTTCAAAGAAGAGAATAAGAGTATCCTTCAATACATTCAAAGGTTATGTATTGAAGACAAAGTCAATCGTCATGGCCAAAACTCCATGCTCAAGGTTATATGACGTCTTCATAACTCAAGGTCGTGTAGATTTTCTCAAGGTCATATGACACACATATAGCTCAAGATCGTGTGATGTCATTCAATGTTGAGGTCGAATGATTGGAGGTTTTGAGCTCCACACTGCAAATAACTGATTACTTGTTCACCCATCATAAATCGAGTAACACCAGTTGTGCAAGAAGCTGATTCCACGAGTGAGCCTCATTTCGTTTCTTCTGAGGGTCCGTCCTATAGAGAGATTCAAGTTGAAATTATCAATTCAACGTGCCCGAACGACAACTTTGATGGCTATTTAGGTACCGCAATTGATTCGGATGAAGAACATGAATTTGAATTCGAAGCGGATAAATTCAATTGGGTCATTTGGATCGTCCAAATGACCCAGATGCTGACTTTGATGTAATGAACGAGTTTTTTTCAATCTTTCGGGAATCACCCAGCCCCGTATTTATAGAGCCGTATTTGGATGAACAATTTGAACAACAAAATCAAACAGCTGACCCCCCAGAAATAATTGTGATACGTGATTCCCCAGATCCCGACATGGTCATTATCGATGATGATTAGGTTAGGTCAGTTTTCTTGGAGTGTACATAATTTGGTTGGTGCACACGGAATACTTCGAACACTTGTGGCAGTGTTCAACCTAATCCTTTTTTTTAAATGATTACCCATGTCTATCACTTAAAGATGATATAAAAAATGGAGTTAGTTCCATGCAAATTTCAATGTTGAACATGAAAGATGGTAACAAAAATGTTTGACTTGTATTACCATAGCGGTTTCCTCTATGTTATCTCTTCACATTCACCGAATTATTGGGAGATATATTGGAAATCAACTCACTAATAAATGGTTATATGTCTATTATTTCTGTCAATAATATTTCTTTGAGATGAACAATTTTGACTCTATCAAAATGTTCAATGTTGAAATAACAATGACAATAATGAATATAATGATATTTATTACAACAAATCATAGTAGGGACAAGGTTACAAATAATACAGCCATCTAACCGGCGAAAGTTTGTCAGTAGCCTGTCACAAGCTTCGCACCAAGTTTGTGTCATTTCCATCATCAATATAGTATAATGGAAGTCAATATGTTCATACTCAACCCTATTACCATTTCGATGGGAATAAAACCTAAAATAACACCAACATAATATGTGGATGCTATCGTCAATTATTCGTATACACACATGGGAGTCCGTCACACGGTACAGATCAAAAGATTTTCCACCGTATCAATAACGTTCAACCACCGGCTGCCTGTTATGATGTTACCATTGTCGGTCGCCGGGTCATTATTGAAGTTCCGGGTCCATTGAACCATCAATAATTTGCAGGCCTCCAGCAACCGCCATGGCTTCACCGTCTTCTTCTACAGCGATGTCATCTACTACGTTGATTATGTTGTCCTCTCCTTCGATGATATCCTCTCCTTCGATAATATTGTTGGGAACTTCGTCCTCTTCAACCGAAAACCAATTATTTTCATCTTCGAGTGACAGTCTCATCAAAACTCCACTGATTTTTTCAGAATTCATTTTTTTAATGTCTGAGTTAGAACTTGAAGCTACTATTAGTACTACTGGATAGTAAGTGAAGTAAAGTGAAGTTCAGAATCGCGAGTCGATTTTTATGTTTTTTTTTATTGCGGAGGTGGTAGCCCCACCACTCTACTTCCTCTATTCACTCTATTATGATAGAAAAATAGGTTCATGAGGGCGTAGTTGACATCATCTGTTGGATATTTCAACATCTAATAGTGAATACTGATATACTTTTTCCGAAAGAGTGGGATTCAAACCCGAAAGTGTGCGGCGATCCAATCAAAATTGGTCAAACTATAGTGTGTAATAATTGTCAAGGTTATTGGCCGGAGGCGTATATTAATCCATATACCTGTCTGTGTCGTAGATGGGAATTTCTAAAAATATTTGTGTGAACCGTGCAACAAATCGCGAGTTACCAGCTCAACGTTGTATGCATTGTGATAACTGCAAAGTAGATTCAGGAAACAATTTATTGATATGTGTAAAAGTGGTTGGATATTATGTGAAAATGTTGGTGGTTTCCATCCCGATGAGTAAAGTCACTTCCGGAATTGTTGGTGTTTGGAGAGTGAAGGTCAGATGAAGAGACTAGAAATCTATGGTAACGTTATTCGCACATAATATATTCCATTGGTTATGGTGCCACTTATCATAACTGATGCCCATATTGAAATATTTGCATTATTATATGTGATGAATGAAATCAGTTTGAATATTACTAGTTTTTTTACGATATAGAACCCCCCTATCCAGTTGACATGAAATTTGGATATTCTAAATTTGATAATAGAAATTCAATTTCATTACGTTATTTTCATTTCACATTAAGTACAATAATACTGCAATAACACTAATGAACTTTTATCAATTCGAAAGTTATGATCTCCAGAGAATCTCAACCACTTCACAAATAGAGGACGTCCTTTCCTTTACAAAACTTGCTCAACCAAATATGTATTGGGATCTTTCGCTTCATTCAACTCCATTTCATAAAAGCAACCTTTGATTGGATGTTCAGTCACATCTTTCAGCTCATAAGTTATAGACTCTATAATATTAATTTTCACAACTTGAAAATATTTAGTGGTGAAATTTGCTGCATAACCTTTGGCGATTACGTTTTCATAATAAGTGATTTTTTTGCTGGTATCTTTTTGGCAACACTGTTTTTGACAGATCACATGTGAATCGTGTCTTGTGTCATTGTCAAACTTGTTCAGTTTGGTCTATAATTCAACCATGAATCGATTTACGAATGAACAACGCTTGCAAATTATTGAATCGACTTACGAATGAACAACGCTTGCAAATTATTGAATTTTATTTTCAAAATCCATACTCGGTTAAGAAAGTGAATCGTGCACTCCTTCCAATCTATGGGCAGTTTCGTTGGCCTACTGAGGGAGCTATTCGGAAGTTTATGACTAAATTCCGAACCCAGTTTACATTATTGGACATTAAGCCACCAACACGCATACGCAGAGTGAGAACCGAAGAAAATATTGCAGCTGTATCTGCTAGTGTTCGTGATGACTATGAAATGTCGATTCGCCGTCGTTCGCAGCAATTGGGCCTGTGTTACTCCACTACGTGGAAAATTTTGCGAAAGGATTTGCTGATTCGCACCATATCTCCAATTTCGAGTTGACTTTTTTCACGTTTACCACACTGCCTCTCGGATTTTGAATAAAACGACAATTTTGAGGTGCGATGAACTTTGTTATTATATTGATTGGTAATTTCAGAAAGAACATTCAACCAATCTTGAAGTAAAAATTGTTTATCAACGTCCTGATAAATTGTTCTGCAATTGCAGCCTATTTTGGGCTTAATTTTGAGTAATGATTCAAATGGTGTTTCCTCATTAAATATGAAAACTTTGAATTTCAGAACTCGGTACCATGATCAAATTGTAAGTTTCTCGGCATATGCTTTGAATCTTTCAACACACTCGCTATAGCTGCAGTAACTGAATCAGCAGTTTGAGTTCTCAACGGTCTTGACCATACATACTTCGAATAACAATACATGAGGATGCATCTATTACCTTCATTTTCTTCAGCATATGATTGCATTTCCATCAAATCCATCTGCAACAAGTCCGAAATTCCCTTTATTATTCTCTTTCGATGGCGGAAATTTCGTTGCGACAGCTTATGTATTTCTTTCACAACCTACCACTTTGCATTACTCATATTACTCCTCTTTGACTTCTTCAAAATAATAAGGTTGAAAATTCAGTTCTCTACTGTTCAGGTGCAGGTTTAATGACTGTAAAAGTATTAATCAACTCAGTTATAACGCTAATTCGCTATTCCACAATACTCAATTGATCAACTAATGCAGAAGTGATGAGTGCATTTTTGTCAATGATGATTTGCACTTCGTTATGTTTTTAATCATTGTATTCTCTGACGTGATGTAATGCTGGTGAAATGAGTTCTTGGAAAGACTTCAGGGTTGATTCCTTGGCTTTTCCAATGTGATTGTCAACATATTTTCCAATGACAGAGTCTTCAACGTCTACGGGTTCAGTAACATTCTGCAACCGCTTATTCTGAATGTCATAATCACCATGTGGTTTGAGAATGAATCCAACACGAGTGGTTTACAAACACCACCTCTTCTACGTTCAAATTTATCAATTGTGATATGTATTGTTAGATCGTCTGTGAGTAACTGAGCCAGTTTCCCACATTATTGTGCTTGATATGACCAGCCATCCGTGATTTTCGAAGTAATCGAAGGCGATCAATCAATTCTTCGAGTTTATTCCAATAAACATACTCTATATGCTTATTTATGATGTATTTCTTTTGGGTGGGTATCGTAATCATATCAGCACTTTCTCTACTAGAGTTTTGCAGTGAGTCTCCATTGGATGATAGTGGTAGAATTCTTTCTCGATCTTTCCCCCAATTATTCGATAGTAGACCTTGTTTTTTTTCATTGTATTATATGCCACCTTTGTTGATTTGAGTATATCACCGAAAGTGGTTATATCGGAAGAGGGGATTTTTCCCAATGGTACTTTCAGGGATATCAATTCATATAGTTTTGGAGTACCCTGATAAGTGGCTTACTATTTTTCTTTTTGATAAATTCCACATCAGCTCCATCCATTTATAATTTCTCGTATCAGTGTTCATGTGTACTCCACAGACTGTATCGTATGAGGGTTTTCCTGATAGTAAATTTTGTATGTGCTTTTGTACTTCATCATCATTATCAAGTGCATTAGGTGTCTGAATCTGAAGTCGTCAATTGGGAGGTTTGAAGATCCCTCGAAAAAGCCCCTTCAAATATTGGTTTCAACTCACTTTCAATTATAGTTTTAGCGGTGAATGATGTAGCACTCTTTGTTTTCTGCATCACTTGATTCATTTGAGATTTTCCTCCAGTTCTTCCAGGGTTATTATTGGCTCATAGATTCTCTAGAGTGTTGATTATTCACCCAGGCTATTACTCTTAATATAATTGAATTTTTTTCGACGGCATCCGTTGCTTCAATTATCTTTCTTTTTGAACATATTGCATAATTTTTTCCCTTTACAATGTTTTCAGTCCACGAATGTTTAAAATTAACGTCTACACTATCTAGCACTCGATTGATTCAATTGTTTCAAGAACGTTAAGGATATATGAAAGCATCGATTTTTTTTCGATACCGTCCATCTAGCATTCCTCGATTCTTATCAATTACTAAAAATCCATATTTATCTTCCCAACATCTCGCACACATATCTTAAAATTGCTTGTATGTCACATCTGGTCGGGAAAGGTATGATTGAGATTCATATCATCTTGTTTGAATAGTGCAATAAGCTTTGAAATATCTCGAATCAATTGCTTCGGGACTCGTAAATATGTTTGGTTAGATAAAAGCAATCCACATTTTTATGATGAACTATACTGGAATATGATCGTACAACATCCTGTTTCTCACACATAACATCATTAAAAATGAATATTGAATCCGATTTGGCATCTGATGGTACTACTATTTCAGCTGCATCATTGGACAAAGAGTAAAATCCCAACCCTTTGATTGGAGCTGATACTTCACGTAAATACTCATATTTAGGTCGATAAAGGGACTTTAAATACAAATAAACATTTGCAAATCGTAATCCCAGAGGATGAGTCAGCAGACAAATCATTTGTCTTGCCACAGAAGGTCCAATAATTAGACCGCGGAAGGATAGTGGAAGTAAAGATCTCTGACACTGTTTGACACCGCTTTTGGTTCTAGAATCGTTAAGAAAGAGCGCGATGTTTTTCACAAAAGCATGAGGAAGTGAATTTGTTGTCAATAATCCTGAAAGAGCAGCTGAAATTGCACTAAAAGCAGCATGTAAATATACAAGGGCTGCAGGTGGGAAAAAGGAAATTCGTGCACCACGAATCATACCAATTCCTAAAATTGGTGGAGTACTACCACTCATTCCAATTATGGCTGGTTTATCAGCACTAGGAAGTTTAGCTGATGCTACAGCTGGCATAACGAAAGCAGTTCAAGCAGCAAGAGCGAGTATGGAGCAGCTGAGTGACACAAATCGACATAATAAGCACATGGAGGCAATTGCTCTAGATAAACAAGGAAGTGGTATCCACTCGAAACCTCACTGTGAAGGATAAGGACTCAATTTAAAATTTCAAAATTTGAAAAACTCTTAGATTTGCAACTCCATATTTAAAGTAGATGCTGAGAATAATGTTATCGGCTATTCATAGACAATTAACTTACCAGCACTGTAATAAAAACTCCACCTGAGGCATATGAAATTGATGAAATCAATGAGGTGATTCAAAGATTCATCAGATCCAAAGAACTGGGGTTGAAAAAAATATCGACGAAGTATTTCTTCTATACGCAAACAACAATACTGCGAAATACGATAGAAATATTACATCAATCTCAGCCATGAAACATTCATTGTTGAACTTTTGAGGTTTGATGTCAATGTGTTCGGCTGTGGTGAAATCAACATTACCCGTGAAAATAAACGTTTGAAAATTATAGCAGAGCCTGAAGAGAGTACGGATTGTGTTAATCGTGGATATGTTGGTTTTTACATCTCAAAGATGGGAGAAGAATTAGATTCTGATATTGATAAAATAATTTGATATTAGATAGAGTAGAAAAACATTCCGCATCAGTCAGAGAAGATCTCATTACGCTTGAATTGGAATTAGTAGAATTTGTAAGAGAGTGTGAGCATATGGAAAAAGAAATCAGAAGAATGCAGTCTGATTAAGAAAACTTCAATAAATATTCAAACAATTGAGCGAAAACGATGGTGAGTGATGATCAATTCCATATCTATAATGAATCAGTATGGAGCTGGAGCTGATAAAATTGTAACTCAGTATTTATTCCTTCCTAGCGCGGGGCAGATGATAATCTTTGATGAAGCTATAAACTCTGCAATTATTGTTTCTGAGAAATGGGGTTGTGCTTCGATAGCCAGCGATTGCAGCAGAGGTAGCAGTTGAATCAGCGTAATGCATTTGGCGGAGACTTTGATCATGTTCATTCAAGAAAAGGGAATCTAAAGGTAGATTCATTCCACATATGTTAGCCAAACGGCCAAGATATGAAATAAGCGTTAGTAGCCTGAGCTTCATCAAATCCATTGGCCTGAAGGTGCGAAATGAAAAATAGTAAAAACATGACTACCATCACCACAAGTGATAAATTGAAGATAGTAGAGGAGCCCATATTCAACCATTTACTCATTAGCCTTCTTGAGCATACATATGAGCCGTATGGTTCACCATATTACAAAAAATCAGATGATATAAGAATCCCAATCAATTTTCATGATCTTATACTCGATATTGCAGACAGTTATATTTATATCGAGGGAAAGTTCACACCATTTGATGCCACAAAGCGTTGATACCTATCCAATAAGACACTAGCTTGTCTATTCGATGAAATTCGCTTTGAAATGGGTGGTGAGCAAGCGTTTGATATCATTCGGAGAAGCACATGCAAATTCACTACTTTCGATAAGATGGGATCTTAATATTAATAAACAAGGTATATTGGATCCCGTCAGCAATTTATTTAGCGATAAATTACCTTTGAAGTATCTCAAGGCACACTCATTCAAAAATTCATCAATTGGAGAAGTCGATGCAGATATGGAAATCAATAAAATAGAATAGAGAATCAGACACATTGTGTCGGTAGATCTCCAGAAACTGAAACTATTGAATCATGTCAATAAAAATGATAATAATGCTAAAGTGAAGGTGGCTTATCGTATATGGGCCCTTTATGAGTTACTCACACAGCGTGATACATCCTCAGATAAATGGGCTATGAAGACAACCAGCAGTTTCGAAAGACCTCGATATATTATCATTAGATTTCAAAATACCGACCAATCTGAATATATATCAAAAGGTGTAACGGAATTCATACATGTGGATATTAATAATATTCGACTATCTCTGAACTTTGAAGTATACCAATATGAGCGTTGGATTCTGGATTTCGATAAGAAGTTCAACTCATCAGCCCACTGTGCATATGGAAATTTTTAAAGCATCCACTACGATAAAACTATGAGTGAACCGATGATGGATATTTGTAGCTTTCCTAACAATCCACTATTCATCATGGATTGCTTCCACCAAACCAACGTTATGAAGTCATCCACTGTTGACATCAAAATATAATTTGAAACACGCAAAGTGAAGTTTGCAGCAAATACCAAAGTATATGCACTCATGCTCCACGATGCTGTTTTATCTTATAATGCCTTTAATGGCTCTGTTCAGACTAGACTGTTATATGCTTGGCATGTAACTCATCATGAAATATTCGATATTGATAAATGATAAAACATTGAATAATCCAGAAGTCATCCAAAATCCTGCACCCATACAAATATTTATGAGACAATGCCACACCAAGTTCATACTTCTCACTAAGCTCCAAAAGTTTTCGCACCTCCTCAGCATCATAACATACACTTGAATCGTAATTTGATTGATGTAGAGCGTCAAAACTCAGATCGGACATTTCTCAGGCAATTTTTTCTATAGCAGAATCCAGAGATAAAAATCTCTGAAAAATACACAAATTACATTCATTAGTTTGGGAGTTATGTTTTGAATGGGAAAAACACTCACTTGAAATTTGACCATGTTTGTAGGGAGAGAGTTGATACATATTTCATATAAATATACCATATTTTCAGTATTTACAACGGAAATGAAGACATACTCAACATCTTCAATATAAAATATCAAATTTCACTAATGAGCGAGTCTTGGCAGGATAATCCTAAAACTTCGACCCATATATGTAAAAATTAATTTAGCTTTGGATGAATTCACTTCACGAATAATGTATTCTCTGAATTTCTCTGTGACACTTTCTGGAAGCCATGATTTGAAAGAAGTATTACTTTCCTCATCCAATGGAACTACTTGGATGGATTTACTATATCGTGTAGAAAGTATAGAAAGTTTTTCAATTTTATAACCCTCATCGACAATCGATGAGGTTATGGGTTGCTGTTCTGAAACATCACTTTGTTGAATGATCGCAAAATTAATCTTTTCAAAATCAAATTTCAAATTATCCATTCAAAGAAAAGAAAGTGAAATTACAGTTTCAAAATTTAAAAAATATGTTCACCTCTATGACGATGACAACACTCCCTGCTTGTATTGCTAGTTACTAGTTGCTATCACCTTCTATGAACTGAATGTGAAAGTATGAAACTCCCGAATTATCAGGAGGACACTGGGTTCAAGGTTATATTTAAGGTCATGTATCAAGGACAAAGTCGGTCGTCAAGGCCAAACTCTGTGTTTAAGGTTATATGACGAGTTCATAGCTCGAGATCGTTTGAGATTTTTCCAAGGTCATGTGACGTGCTCAAGGCCTAGTCATTGGCGAAGAGTAAACGAGGGGTTCACGGTCATGAAGCCACACGCAACTCAAGGCCAAGTCATAGGCGGAGAGTAGAAAAAGAGTTCAAGATCACAACTAGTGCGGTGGCACTGGTGGGAATACAGTTGAAGGGGGTTCGGACCGTCATTAGCATCCTACTGACAAGGCAGCTTAGGGTTCGGCAAAATATCGAAATTACCAAAAAAAAACCCTCAATTGTTTCATGAACAAAAAATAATCTGGCATATGTTGAGTTACTTTCATGCTCTGTCCTGTATATTTATGAATGAACGGACTTACATAATTTTGAACTTTTCTCAGACGGTCCGATATAACTGTCGAAATCCCTCACAAACATTCCAAAATGTGAGAAATAAATTCAGAAACAAACTTCATTATCATTAGCAAATGGTGGTGGCAATTTGGAATATGAATATTGAGATGAAATGAAGTGAATTTTGAATGGAATGTTTATTGGGAATATGATATTTATTGTTTGTTTTCAGATTTCTAAAAGAATATAAAACTGCTACCTACCCAGGAACCTGTGTTGGAATACAATTGACAATGAACGAGAAATTATAAATTCTTCTCTTTCGAGAAAAAAAGTTGATAGTGCCCTCTCAGCGGAAAGTGATGTCACATTATTATTGTTGTGTTTTTTTATCTGAAGAGTCTGACTATGATAGCTTTTTTGTATTTTGTTCGACCTATATCTGATATCTATTCAAGGTTCAGAAGATAGAAGAAAGGAAGACTTTTTAGAACTGCACTGTACACGGAGCTGCTTTCCTAAGCATATCCTGGGCATCAGAAGAGAGTAATTCGCCTGATTGGAGACCTAAAAATCCTATATAAATTAATATGATGAAATATTGAAGGAAGTTTGGAAACTTTTCACATTCCTATGTAGCTATACTGTCACGGAATAGCTTTTCTATTTTTCATCCATAAATGAAGAAGTGACTTCACGATAAAACGTCATAAGTATAATTTCAGTTTCGCGGGTGAATGGTCTGTTACCGTTTGCCCGATATAATTGTTGTACACCCGATATAACAGTAATTGTAATAATTGAATAGATGTTCATTATTCGACAGGGAGGAAACGCCAGAACTAGATAACAAATCAGCTGTCAATTAGTAGAAGAAAAATGATGTGAATTAATGAAATATCTCCCATATATTATCAACCGAGAGACACGGTCGACTGATTGATTATTTGATTTGGATGAAATATGAATGAAACCTATCGATTTATCAGAAACATTTCAGATGTATATCGGGTGCAAACATTGCACGTGTTAGAAATAACTTTCTCAGTTTTCACTTTGATATATTGTAGTACTCCTGATTCAGTATTGAATATTTTCGAATTAGGAAGATTTATGAACTGTCATCGTTTTGTCCGCCATATTTCCATGACATTATTAGCATACAGTGGCCATGCTCCATAGACAAATATGATTACCTATCCAATAATATTGAATTTCCATCATATCATATAAAAAAACAATTTGTTCAGGTGAGTCTCAAACTCCCTACCCTATAGGTTAATGGACTGACACCTATCAGAAAACAACTACTCCTCTGGCTAATACCACGAAGGGCGTTGGATTATATTCGACAGGTGTCAGTGCAGGAATCTTCACTAGAGCATTTCTTGCATATGCTGTTGGCGATACAACTGCTGTGATCGATTTTCAATTATTGAACGGGCACACTTGCAGACCGGTTTCGGGCTATTTGACCTCTCGTCAGTGTGAGGTAGTGGCCATCATCAACATATAGTCGATGATATTCTATAATTGAAATTCGAATTCCTTTCAGTATATCAATCCTCGTACTGAACCGAAGCGAACAACAAAAAACATCGAAGGGGTTATATTTTTTAGGCGTGATTAATTTTTGGGAAAGAAAGTTTTTGGCTTTCTACTACTCCATCTTGATACAAAAAAATGTGGGAATCTTCCAAAGGAAGGAGGGAAGCAATCATTTTCAAAAAAAGTACCTCTGAACATAGATGTGTAGATCATTCGAAGAAGTAACTTTCAGACACAAATTGAAAGAAAAAGCCCTTCTGAAACAGCTACTTTCATGGCTGAGTTCCATGTAAGTGAATTTTTCTCATCTTCCATTCAGTATTTAGTATTTCGTGTAGAAATCTTGTGAATGATATCTGATTCAATTCTATAACGAATTTTTGGAATACAAACTGAGTAGAAAAAAGTGTTTTTTTGTATAATTCAGTGTTCATATAAAAGTATTTGTTTCGAAATAATTTTTTCTTTCGTATAATTCAATGTTTATATGAAAGTAGCTGTTTCAGAAGGACTTTTTCATCCATTTCGTTTCTGAAAGTTACTTCTTTGAATGATCTACACATCTATGTTTAGAGGTACTTCTTTCAACAATGATTGCTTCCTTCTTTTTTTTTGGAAGAATCCCACATTTTTTGTATGAAGATGGAGTAGTAGAAAGCCAAAAACTTCCTTTTTCAAAAATCAATCACTCCTCAAAAATATAACCCCTTCAATTTAGGCAAGGGATATATTCAACCCGATCTCCTCAGATTATATTTCAATAGATGTCCAGAAAATGTAACAAAAGGTCAACGTACCAGGTACCAACCGTTCTAGCCAAGCACAGAGGAAGGAAAGAGCGAACTTCAAGTCGTTTTTCCACGAAACACGAAACGATTCAGTTTGGTCTATTTGACAGCGGCCGTAGTGACTGTAATACCGGTTACCGAGTAGAAAGATGGTCGAAATCATGGCGATTGAACTATTGTTGTTATAGATAACATTGGGGATATATGAATGTAACGAAATATTCGTTACACCCTTACCAAGTGTTTGAGTACGAAACATGGGTTCAATTATATCTGAACATTTTCATTTTTGAACTTCCTTCATGGATCCTCTGGCATTCAGGCGGGCTTGTGTTGACTCTTAAAGAAGTTTATAAGAGGCTTGATCCTCCTTATTATTATAGTCTTCAGGTTCATTGAGAAAGATCGAATCATTCAGCCCTGGAGTTCCTTTGAAGGAAAGTCCTTCAGTTGTAACATGGATTTAAGTAGAGAGTAGGAATATGTTAAGGCATAAAATAGTTTGTCATTCAGATGTAACTTAGTTTTGAACGCTTGATGAAGCCATTGTATAACGAAACACGTGTCGCGATTTTTGTAAAACCCTCTGTAGTGTAAATAATACAATAAACTGTATTATTGAATTAATGAGTTTCAATATGGATTTTTGTCAGGTATAGGCCGGTTCTATTCAATTATTTCCACGTTTATCAAAGGTAATGTACTTTCTACCGAGAATCCATTTTGAAGAGGATTTGTCATATCACACATTTGTGTGATATGGGTGGATATCACTCCTGATACTCCATCATACTCTTCTCTGAACTATTTTTCACTGATAGCGGTGGTGGCGGTGACTCGTGGAATACCTCATCATATTCGTCATTCTTTCCCGTTGTTTTAGCAACATCTTCAAATGGTATAAATTGTGTTTCTTCAAATGCTCGAGATTGATCACATGGCTCAGTCTTCATTTCCTCCTTTTTCTCCTCCTTCTTAACGACAATACCACGTCTCAAATGGTTCACCGATTTTTTAGAGATTTCAACTGAATCTTTCAGTGGTCTCGATATAGGTTGAAAAAACTTTTGCAATGACTCATCTTCTTCAGACTTTTCCAATTTTAGAGCTTGATACTTTTTTCTTACACTTTTTGGAATTTCGTTAATTTTGTTCTTGCGCACAACATCGACTTCTTTACTGAGCGGTTTCATATTGACAAATACAGTTTTCATCTCTATTCACACACACGTATGTACCTGTCAAAACCTTTTTGATATCGTCCCACATTCAACTCAAATTCCTTGACAATGATAAAAGTTCCATACTAGTCGCGCCAACATTTGGCACACATTCTTTTGAATTCATCGAAAGACATGTCGGGTGAGACGTGTTCATTGAATACATGTCACAAATTCATTTCGTCTTGCTTGAACAATACAATCATGTTGCAATTGTCGTGTATCAGTTGTTTGGGTATCTTGGAATACGTCTGATACAGATAGATGATACCAATGTCCTTGTGTCGGCACATGGAATAATATTCACGAATTTTGTGTTGACCATCACAGGCTACATCATCGAATATGAATATGGACTTAGAATTTCTTCGTTGGCTTGAAATGGAAAATAACTGCTGATACTTGGGCTGATGGAGTGACTTTGAGAACACGTAGACATTTTCGAAGTCAGCTCCGTTCGGATGAAATAATATTGATAATGCTGTGTTGATTTTTTCAAACCCTGATGGACCATATATAGGGTGTCCCTGGACTTCCTCTTTTCCTCTCGGGAATGTATAGATGGGGTCAAAATATCACCAGTACTTCATATAACTTTTTTTCCTG
>WOGR01001270.1:8978-20512 GCA_015342045.1 Leptinotarsa lineolata | reverse complement strand
AAATGTCAATGTATTCAGGCAATTATTAAAAGTTCCGCCATTTTGTAGTAGTTATATTCTAGGGTTGTGAAGCATTTTTCAGGAGCTTAAAAATGATGTGTCACAAGACCCCCCTTTCCATTTAATTTTTTCCCAGATGGCGCCCAGTCGCCATCTTGAAAGTTTCATCTGTCAATTTCACTTCGAAATAAAGTATTCATGCATTAATTTTATTATCCCAAATTTCAATTTTATGAGTTGACCCGTTCAAAAAATGAAACAGGGGGACATTAAAGAAAAGCACTGTATACAGGATGTACCAGAGAATTTTGTTAGCAAGTGATATCTGTATTGTATGAAAAGTAAAAAAAAATTAATAACGGCAGCATGAAAAATACCTATTATGAGAACAATCTTAAATTGGTAGTAACCAATTGTAGCCTAAAAAAATATTTTTTTTTTAAATGAAACGCTTTTTATCGATTCTTTTCATGTTTCCGATGTGGAACAAACCACAGTTACACGATATTCGATATTCTCCTGGGGTACTTGATGGGGTACTCCATGGTTTCCAAGAAAAGTTCTTCCGTTGTCGCTCTCTCCAGTGTTACCACCTTGGAGCGTCTCTGTGTGGACCGCAAGGCTCGGCTGATTTCGACCTTGTGGCCTCTTGCTTCCCTCCCGGTTCGAAGAGACATCTCCCTACTAGAGTCCTAATAACCCTTCTTTTCTGTCGCGGATAATAAATAGAGTGTTTGTTGAAATATCGGTCCTTATGGGTTTATACTTCATCTTCCAGTCTGTTACTCTCCCGCCTTTTCACGAATATATCCAGAAAAGCGATTCTTCCTTCTTATTCTTTCTCCATTGTCAACTGGATTTTCCGGTAGCAAGAATTCAAATATCCCAGAAATTTTACCAATTCCTTTTCCCCCTGACTATCATCAACATATCGTAGCCAGCAGGAGCGTCAGACCAGGAATGGCTTAAAGCTCGTCGTTCGAAATATTCCATACAGAAGTTGGCAACTACTGAACTTAGTGGACTTTCCATTGCAACTCCTTTTTGCTCATAGAATTTTAAATAGAGATACATCATAACTCACCAACACGTCATTACGATTCAGTTTCAAATCGCGAATCTTAATAAAATGGGCGAGTCCCTGACTAATGAGTTTGTTTTCCCAGCTAGTGACTGTAACAGGCCCGATAAGTACCCCATGAGTATACCGAATGCCGCTACATCGGAACCACGAAAAAAAGCATAAAAAAGTGGTCGCTATTGCCAAACAGATAAATCGGCAGTGGCAGAATACGTTTTCTCAAAGGGCAACCAAGATATGGTTACCAGCACTTCATAACACAAAGATTCTCCCTATAATTGAAAAAGAGTCGGACCAATCAGGTTCGAGAGCTGTCGTCCGTTGCCGCATCGCCTTTGATGATGTATGCCGCAGTAGTAGACGAAATGTCAGATATAAAAACCTGCAGACCACGGCTTATAACCTCGGAAACATGCGACAAGTTGTTAGACACCGGCCGCGAAAACCTATACACTTTGAAGTGAATTGTCCATAAATTGGAAAATATATCAAAAGCACATATTTCTCACTGATATTGAAATTGGAGCATTCAATGAAAATTGCCATTGAAAATCCAGGTCAACCATTCCAGACTTCACAAAAAAAGTTTTTATATCATCATTTGACAGCTTCTCTCTCAAAATATGTTGTGTCTCAATTCGTCAAAACTTATGAATACCCAGTATACTTGAATCAGCAAATAATGGATATTAAAGTTGGTATATATGTATGTGCATTAAATGAAATTATCAGAAGTTATTATAGACATTTGAATAAGAGCGCTGAAATTTCAAATACGATTCTGAAACTATATTTAGAATAAACCCTAACTAACAAATCAAATGTTTCTGATAATTTTCATGAAAAAAAAGTTAGACTTGATAAGAAATCAAGTTTTTCAATTTTATAAATCACTTGAAATGCTAGCCAATAAAACATTTTCTTTTTGATAAAATCATCATTAACAAAGAATTGGCATAGCTGACTTCTATGTCTTTTTTGAGAAAGTGTTCTGGAATCTTAATAAAACTCATCTCAGAAATATGTCACAGTTTGAAAAATGTATTATTCTCTAGTAGCGGGTTTTAATTATTGATGAGAAAATATTGCCATTGAAAACCCACATAAGAAGGACTAATCTTTTTCTAATACCAAATAAATATTGTAACACATTGTAATGACAAACAAAATTCAGAGTTCAAACAGAAAAGAGACTTGTAGAAATAATCCAATCATTTTAGGTTTTCTAAACCTCAATCTGCGGAAAAATTCCTACTGAGCTGATTTTTTGTATGCACTTTCATTATGGCGTTTTAATGAAGATGTGAAAAATAGACATTGATATCGTGCCGGCTAAAAAAGTTATAAGGGTCAAAAGGTCACGAAAATCAGTTTTTCGGGAATATCTCGCGACCTATGGCTCGGAGGTCAATAAAGGTCGTTATAAAAATTATTACTCATACGATTATCTATAAAAAATGTCTCTTGCATTTTTCTGTAGTCAACCGTTTTCGGACAGAAACTTTAGAGTCTCACCTACATACCGTTGTAAAGAGTTTTTGGTGATTCTTATTTGGGCGTTCTCCACTTTTTCTACCTAAGTTAATGGAGAAAAATAAAAAGTTTTCCTAAAAATTACATTACTCTTTAAGAATCGTTTCTTTTCCGAATAATTTTGTTTCCTGTTATTTGCAAATGTCATCGATGATATTCATAGATATATTCAACCCAAAAATCTCCATCATTTCATAGGGAAGATAGGAATAGTCAGTGGGAAGAGTGTGCTATTTGCGTTTTTTTTATTTCTTTGAATATCTCAGTAACAGAATCTACAAAAACCAAACTCTGCCCAAGATAAGAGAGTGTTGTGTGAAATCCCATAAATAAGACATCCGCTTAAAGCATTTTTTGAAAAAAAATCACTAAATGTTGAATACTTCTGGAGGGAAACAATTCAAATTAAATATGAATTTTATTGTGACTGGCGATGAATAGTGATGTGCGGCAGTCCGGCAATAAAATCTAGTCTTATTTTGATCCGGTTGTAAATTTCAATTGGGCTCGAATTTACTATGATCCCGAACTAGAATAAACGTTGTAAATGTTGATAAGTGGTCCGGGGCCCATTAAATTGGTTTAACGGTTGATGCGGTCCGCGCATTCGAAACCAAAAGCTCGTAATTTTTCGATTCGGAAGCCGGATTTTTTTAATTTTACGGGATTTATCGTGTTTTGACTGCGATCTGTCTGCTATGATCGTGCTATATCGATTTTGATTTCTTTTTATTGTCGCTGATTTTATTGTCGCAATATTTTTGTGGGTTTATGAGTGACAAAATCGAAAAACACTTCTCGTAATAATATATACCGGGTGATTCTCTAAGGTGGTTCACCCCCTTAACTTTTTTATTATTGGAGATAGAAAAACGAAATTTCGGGGTTGTGTGTTATAGTTTAATTTACATTTTTTGATATATTTACTTGCTTTGTCGTACTTACTTCCGGTTTGAATGGAAATGAACCCAACTTTTGATTTTTTAATGGGACATCCTATATATTTTTACTTATTTCGATCGAGAATGACATTCTAAATCCAACAATACTTCACTTGTCAATATTTGACAAATGAAATCATTTTTATTAAAATTTTTATATTTTGATCTAGAATGCCATGGATCATGTAAATCGCTTCATTCTTCATCAAGTAACATGAATTTTGAAGTAACATGAAATTTGATATAGCGAAAAGCGGAAGGAATAGTGCCAGTGCCAGTTCCGACAGAACGTTGGAAGACAATCACTAATATTCTTTATGAAAACCCCGATAAAAACATCTTTGGTGTCACTAAAAAACCTTTTCAATAAACTCTTCAAAAGCTAAGGCAACATAGATAATAATCGTTCTGCATCTGCGTCATAAAGGAAGAATTCTCTTATCAATTAAAAATCCTTATAATTCCAATTTGAATTGATCGCAACTAATCGTTGCGATTAATGACTATAGTTTCAATTTTTGTTGTTCGATTTCCTTTCGAAATCGATATCGTCTCGATTTTATAGTCGATGTGGAAATAAAACGTCTCGTAAAACGGAAAATATGCTTATTGCCAATGTCGTCCAATCGATGTTGTTCGGCAAACTTCCTGTCGGGAAAATAAGCAATTAAGATATATCAAAGATATACGGCTTGTATTTCAATGTAGCCGTTGTCGCAAAGGAATTTATTGTCGAACTGAGTGTCAGTGCTAAGTTGTGGAAGCTAAACATGATTTTTGAAAGTCTTTATGATGCAGGATGTTTTCTATCAACATGCTAATGTAGGGTTTTTCATTAAGCGTAAAGAAAGTGTGTGTGATATATCATCGTTTGAAAGATTTATTGATGTGTGTGGAATATAACAAATGTCCGCCACGGCCTTTCTGGATGGAGCTTCCAATTTTCCATGACTCTGGCGCATAAATCGGGCTGAATTTGACCGATGACATGTTGGCTTTGAGAACCGCTGTGGTTTGTAGCTTATTCGAATACATCTGCGACTTAATAAAACCCCACAAGAAAAAGTCTAACAGGGTCAAATCGCACGATCTCTGTGGCCGGTACACATCACCTCCACGTGAGATGACCATGACCTCAAATTGCTCGTGCAGAATATCCACTGTGGCATGAGCTGTGTGGCACGTAGCGCCGTCCTGTTGAAACCACATGTCGTTGGTGTCCAGATCATCCAATTCAGGCCGAAAGAAGTCGACCTATAGCTTTCGCCGTTGACAGTGATGGCCTGGCCAACGTCGTTCTCAAAGAAATATTGACCGATGACGCCGCCAGCTCAAAATCCACACCAAACAGTGACTTTTCCGAGATGCATTGGACAGTCTTGGATCTCATGTGGATTGGTATCGTCCCAAATTCTACAATTTTGTTTGTTCACATACCCATGGTTTTCCGATAAAAATTAGGGTCAGTTATCTATGGTCGTTTACCTTCAGTTATTGGGTCAATTGAATTTTGAACGGGTGTAACATCTATTGGTATTCGTGGTCAGTCCTTGAAGTGGATTTAATCATATTTATTAGGACGTCAACAATATGTTAGTGTTCCAAATATTACGGTAAATGTCAGTAAATCTGATTATATCTCTATCACTATGGGCACCCACAAGGATCAGTTTTGGGTCCCGTTTTATTTTTACTATACATAAATAGCATAACATCTATATGTTGAAGTACACTTCACAATTTATGCAGATGACACTTCTATTCTGATATCTTACAAAACAAATGCAGCTTTAGAAACACAATCTAATAATTTATTGTCGAATCTTTATGAGTGGTCCTGCAGAAATTCTCTTCATCTCAATGCAGATAAAATACATGCAGTACATTTTTACAATAGACAGAAACAGGTAGCTAATATAGATATTAAAATTGACAATCATCAAGTTGGCAAGGTACCATGTGTGAAATTCTTGAGTTTAAATGTCGATGAGTGTCTTGACTGGGGGAAACATTGTGAGGTAGTCGTTTCAGTTATGAATTCTGTGATTTATATGCTTCGTAATCTTAAATGTGTTCTTATACTCATGGCCAATTGACTATGCTGTACTTTGCTCAGACAGAATCTCGTTTGAGATATGGCATTGTATTTTAGGCAATATCTTCAAAATTTAATGTTTTCATCTCTCAGAAAAAATAATTTATTGTATTGCTGGTGTATCGAGTACAACCAGTTGTAAATATTATTTTAAAGAATTTTAAATCTTAATTCTGCCATCTCTATTCATTTTTGAAGTCTGCATATTATACAGAAATTTAAAATATTTTAAAACTAATTCTCAAGTGCATTCGGTCAAAACAAGACAACATAACATGTACCAAAATGTCCTTATTAATTCTCCATCCATAATTGGCCAAAGGGTTTTAAATAAATTACCATTGTCTATGAAATCTATTTCTAAACTGAAATTATTCAAATTAGCACTGAAAGAATTTTTATTAAACAAAGTTTTTTATTCTGAAGATGAATATTTTTTGTACTGATTTTAGACTTTACAGACTTATGTACATTCCTCTTTTGTGCTACGAATGCTTGGGACTTGAATTTAGGTTAGCAATTATTTTACTTTTAGGACATTGACAAATCCTATACAAATTTATTTTGTCATAAAGGAAATAAATTCTTACTTACTTACTTACTGAATCCTTTGCTATGTTCTCCTGCAAGCAGATGATTTTTGAACTGCTATTACTATTTGTCCTCTTATTTTTCTTCTTACGAACACTCTAAAATCAAGGTATGTGCGAGTAAAGGGATATTTTCCACCGAAAAGGTTACATCAACTTCCAACCACCACATCACGAAGTGAATGATCATCGGGTCCGGGAATCATGTGTTTTAGGCAGATATAATGTGCCAAGAATGACAGCCTTCTGCATTTGTCCAGGCAGCATACTTTTTTCTTAGTGCATCAAGCGTGCATGGAGTAGGGAACGCATAATTCCATCGAAGAAACAAATTATTGTTGTTATAATTTTGACACATCGAAAGTATCAATTGAATTCAATTGTTCAAGTCGAACCAAGGTAAATCATTCACCGAACTGAACAGAACGATACCTGATGAAAATTTATATTTGAAACAAAATACTAGTTAACTGCATTCTCCTTTAATTTGTCATGCTCTGCATCCTGGACACGACATAAAAAGATTCATCAGACCATCTGACCCGAACTTGAAAACCAACGACCTAGACATAAAAATCCGACGATTGCATAATATGATCCGGCGCCGGGCGAACAATTGCAAGTTGACAAAAAGTACTCTAAATGCCAAATCAGAACTCACGCGGCGAGGTTCCATAAATAAAAACGCCACCGCGCGCACTACAATAGAGGCTCGACCGAACGTTTTTCAAGATCGACACCCACACCTCCAGAAAATCTCGACTATGTGGGTCGTCCAGGAATCATGAGTGTTTTATCACTGCGTGTTGACAAATTTGATCGCGCATTTCGGTCATCTTTGAGGCAGTTACGGCAATTGTGCCATTGGTTGATAAAAGAAATCCGCGGAACGTTACTATTGGTGTTGATACTAATGTTTCAGATGCATTGCTTTGGATTATTTTTTTTAACATTTCCTCAAATTTTGTCTCGGAAGGGAAAAATAGTGCCCAAGGCCCTGTTTCTATAAAAACTTTTCCAAAGCACTTTTTTACTCAGAATTCAATGTTGTAAAAATCTTATTTTTTCAAATGAGATATCAATAATTATTGATGGGAGACTTTTTTAATGAGACACCCTGTATATTCCTGAATATTTCAATAGAGCTTAAAATTACCTTTCCAAAAATGAAGCACACTTGATGTTTCGCTGGAGTTATCTTGGAAATACAGAGTTTGTAGATTTTTTCGTGTAGATTTCGAAACGCACACTTTGATCGAGTAGGCTTTTATAGAAACAAGACATTTTTGACAGGAAAAAAGTTACAGCAACTCTTCGAAAATGCACAGGAGTTTCCCTTTGAAAGTGTCCAATTGGACCCACTTAAGTACTGGAAGTTTATCCACGACTGTCGTGGATAAACTTTTTGAAAAATTTTGCTATGGCAGTGAGAAGTATATAGAATTGTAAAGTAAATTTCACGAAATTCATTCCTCTGAAACCTGCATAATATCATTTTCGCGTTGAAAAATATTCAGACGATAATAATTGTAGGCTAATTTTGTACTCTGTGATCTTTTTTTCGCTGACAGAACCAAATCCAGTCATTCATTTTGAAGAGAATCTGAATGTTGATAATATATTTGAATAAGTTTAGCTTTCTTTATTCAACTGAACCTTTTTTTGCTCATCTGGACGTACAAATCTCTACCTCAGTTTCAACTTCAAGCGTGTTTCAAAATGAAGTCCGAAATCAAAAGATTCGGGTGAGTGTTGTCGATTTCATTCGATTTTGTTAGTTCGTTATATACAGTGTGTAAAAGACAAATGGAATAAATTCATTATTTCAGTTACTGGTAATATTTAAGAAAATCTCTAAACACGTCTAGTTTAAACTGTAATTTGACATTCTTCAATGTAAAAATGCTACCCCTACCTTCAACCCCCTTCGAATGACAGGTACAACCCCCAACTTTTTAAATAGAAAGTATAGTATTGTGATGTATTGTTTGAAAGGTCTCTTCATTTTCTATTCAAAAATGTTATCGCTTTTAAGTTTATTGTAACAATTAAGATAAAATAAATTAAAATCATGTGGTTACCTAAATTCTATAAACTATTCTCAAAAACTAAAGTGTAATGCACAACGTAATGAAATGTAGAATACGAAAAAGAACTATGGGTGTTAACGTAGTAGATGTATAAATGTTCACCGCAAATGTCTTGGCAACATCCTAATCTCAAATAAAACTATCAACATATCAGGCGTGGCCGACCTAATCGCAAGCGTTATTCGTTCTCTTAAGTCATTCATGTACATATTTGTACACATTGCTCTTTACATATTCCCATAAAAAAATCTATTGATGAAAGATCAGATGATCGCGCTGGCCATTCAATCGAACCTCGCCTCCCTATCCACCGATTGGGAAATGTATCGAGATATTGCCAGACATTAACTTGGTAATGTGGTAATGCTCCATCCTGCTGAAACCATATCGTATTCACTGGAACTTAAGGGTTTCCTGGATCAGGATATAAATTTACTTAACTTACCGCCATTCAAGTTGCCCTCAATGAAAAAGGGACCAATGATATGGTTTCCTATATTCCCTGCCCAAACATTAACCTTTTGAGAGTATTGCGTGTGTTCTTCTTTCATCCAGTGAGGATTTTCCGTTGACCAGTAGCGGCAATTTTGCCGATCAGCATGACCGTTAAGAGAAAAAGTTCACTCATCAGAAAACATAACGTCTTCTAATTGTTATCCAACATGTCCATCATTTGCTAACAAAAATGAGTTCTATCAAAATCGTCTTGCATGAGCTCCTGAGTAGGTATCATTTTATAGGGATGCATTTTATTTTCTTTTAATATGTTTCCTATCGATGTATGGCTAACATTGAATGTAGTGGATGCCTGTCCACTCGATGTATGTGGGTTTTCCTCAAACTCAAGCTTCACATCTAATTTGAGTTCATCACTCATTGCATTGGCAGCTGCGTTTTTTATCTGCCCCACATGACCAAACTCGCGAGACTGCTTCCCTATTTTGCTTATTTTTCCTCGAGATATGGGTGGTAAATTATGAAATTTCTCATGAAATAGGCCAGCTACTTTCTGTTGTGTTCGGGTTTTATCTCCGTAACCTATCATTTGTAATACTGTTATTTAATGCATTTCCGTTAATCTAATCATTTGTCAGACTTTAAACTTCAAACTCTAATCAAAATACTGACAACTAATGTTTTAACAAACAAAACAATTTGAGAAGGCGTTTTAAACTAACGTTGCCAAGGAAATTATTTATAGTTTTTCAAAGGATACCATCTATGAAGAACATTGCTATGGTTTTTGCTTACTTCCTTATCATCAATACCTCAACATGAAATAAGTTTGAGTATATGGCAATAAGCTTCGAGTGTATTTTATCGAATTTCGGTTGGAGTTGTACCTGTCATTCGACGGATGTTGAAGGTAGGGGTAACATTTTTCCGTTGTAGTATTTAAAATTATAATTTAAATTCGACGTGTTTCGGGATTTTTCTAAAATATTTACAGTAACCGAAATAATGAATTTATTCCATTTGGCTTTTTCACACTGAATATTCTCATACAAAATTAATTTTACCCTATTACACTGATTACTAACTCTCTATAATTTTTTTTTATTTATACTTCAATAAATAAAATAAAATAAAGGTAACAATATGCCTATATTTTCAATTCAATAAATTTCAATTGTGACAATTGACCTTTGAATATATTTTCAACGACGTTAAATTGTTAAAATAGTGAAAGTATAAATATTGCCTCAAAGCGCCTGGATAATGAATTTTATATGCTTCACAAAAACGAAATTTGTAACCCCAATCGCTTTCCACTACCCTTGGGTTCGAATTCAATAATATTTATATAGTATGAGTTTCATTTTTAATTCAGTTTTCAATTGTTGCTTGATTTTATTTTATTGTAATTTCAGTTTAGGTTTTTTTGCTTGATATAATTGTTATATTCAGCTATTCTTTTTAATTTCATCGATTCTTTTAGGGATGTCAAATCATTAGACAATGTAATTCCGAACTAATGAAACTCACTATGAAACATTATCTACCACCTTCATACAAACATTGATATAGTATGTTTTTGCCTAAAATACCATCTCCAGATTCATCATCATCGTTTAGGCTATAATTTCAAGCTTAGTAGAATTCTTTGGCTAGCATTGAACAATTTTTCTGTATTATTTTTCTTACAGAATGCCAAACGTACAGTAATTCCATAATACCAAAAATTTTGACCCATCTTATCGATGTGAAGCTGGCAAAAAATAAATCAGAATTTATTCTATTTTTCCTTGAGACTATTAGATGCTTCAACTCCACACGTGATAAAGAATAATTTTCAAACGAAATTATTTTATTTTACAGGGGTGCCTGAAGTAATTGTATAAATAATAAATTAAGACAAAGAATAAAAAAATTTTAATGTGATTGTTCTAGAATGATGCTTCAAATTTAGGTTTTCCTTGAATTATAGTCCATCTTATAACCTTCGAAAACATGATTGCTGAGAGCACACTTCTCAAGATGTAATCTACTTATATGATTGCGAAACGAAAAAATCTACAAAATTCAGTAAAAAACTTCCTCTATCTACAATGAATGAATGTTGTTTAATATTCAACGTATCATATTCTCTGCAGTAGTCATACTTTTTTCCAGAAGTACTCCACCTCATGAAATGAATAGATTAGAAACATCCATATCAAAAGAATATAAATGAAAATGCATCCGACATCTGTCTTGCTGCTGCACAACCAGCTCCAAATATTATCTCCAAATACAGCCGCGTCTGGATTTTTCTTTTGTGTCGCTCAAGAATCTCAATCTAGATCTGTGCACCTATAAAAAGCCATTAGTACCACGTGGTTTGTGACAAGTAGAACACGCCAATCACCCTACCACATTTCCGCTGTAAAAGGGTATACGAGAGCGAACAAAAAAAAAGTAGAGAAACGCAGCGCAGTCGAATCACTGCTCCACACACATTGTTTTGCGTCGAGAAATAATGTTGTTTAGCGACGATATTCATTGAATTTTGCGTTTACTGAATGGGGTTCGACTTGTTTGTCTACAAGGGTATTACGATGTTGAGTCACTATTGAATTATAAATAGAACATTTTACAATTCGTTCTGTTCCGTCAGATTGACGTATCTCCAGTTCTACAACAAATTGAATTATTTCTGCATTACTTTAACGGCATGAATGAAAACCCTTTTGTCTAATTTCCACTAGGTATTTTATTCTTACG
>WOGR01001269.1:0-20515 GCA_015342045.1 Leptinotarsa lineolata | reverse complement strand
ATCAACATGATGGGAGACTACTGTTGGTCACTTCACCGTGAAGCTCAACAAGCGACTCATCGCAGGAAAAGCTACACAAGAAACTTCAAAGAAAACAAAGAAAGGAAGTATTAACCAACTACATCTAACTAGTGAAACCTACATTACAACACTGTATAATTATTTCAAGTAACCTACTGTAAATAAAAACCATAATAGTTATTTAACATAGTGTTTCATTAATTTCACCATATACCGTACAGATTTGTTTTCAGTACACAAAAATCTATAAAAATCAGCTTTTAAAGTTAACAAAGTTTTTAAAAACATTTTTTTGATCTGTAATAAATTGTGCATTTTTTCCATCAAATAATCTCACCGCCTGACCTAGTTTTTAGAGGTGCTTTGTTTTGGCACTTACAAAAGTCGCAAAAGGTCCAAATAAGAAGATTATAACAGGCCGATTCACGGTGGATGGCACAGACACATAACAGGATCACTTCGAATATTCTCTACCCAACTGAAATATTTTTAACAATGTGGTGTTGCCACTTCCATTAGAAAGTAGAAGCAACTTTGATTTTTCAAATGAAACACCCTATATATACTATTAGTTTTGGAATCTACAACAGTCACCCGACAACTTCCTGATATATCCCTAGCTGTTACCGTTTTCTCAATATGACTTGATTTATTTTTTTTTTTTTTCGGAAATCATGACCTTCAAAAATGCTGATACTTTTGAGCTAAGGAATACTATGGTACCAAAATTTGGTTTTGAGTTAGGTAATACTTGCAAAATTTCCACACTTCAGCTAAATCTCCGTTACTTCGATATAGGGTCCATTACTTCGATACAGGGTGGTAAAAATACAGTTTTATCGTTTGTTTCAAAGAGTAACTGAAAATTGATTATTTCAAATAGTTTCATAAACTACACCTCACGATTTGGTCTCTACCAGGTCTCCACAAACGTTATTTGAAAATATATCACGACATGTTTTGCTAACACAGTAGCTTTTTTGTGGTGAATTGAGTACTACAAGTTCCTTCTTAATCTAGAATTTATATACCCCAGATAACTATAATTGAGACTACCTCAACAGGTAATCACTTGATCAAATTACCTAAACCTCTACAACTTCTATATATCTGTGGTACCTCTTCAATTATGAAAACCTGAAGCATATTACATTAATTCTACAACAATAATAATACTTCATAAGCTTTTTTGGGAAAACAAGTACAAAAATGGTGATCTCTCCAAATCCAGTTGGTCATTCATTAGAATGTATAAGATTCCATCAATTTCTATTGCTTCCAAATGATTCAGTTTGAAGCCTTTATTTTCTATGTGTAGAATTTCGAACTCTCCGTTAAAGATATGATTTTCTTCTAAAAGATGATTTGAATATGTTGAACTTGTCTTCTTATTCACACAGCTCATATGATGTTCCTGGATATGACTTCCAAAGTTCTGTCAGTTTGACCAATATATAGCACGTTTACTGTATTTTAGGTATTTCTATCAAGCATGTTCTCGAAATGTCTGTTCATCATACGCTTTTCACCGTTGTGATTTTAACAAAAACTATGACACATGATTTTTTTTCTTTCTTTTTTTGTAAACCAAACATTATCATGGAATCTGAAGATGATATCGTTGGTGAAAAATGTTAAACAAATTATAAATGAGAAAGAATTGATAAAATAGGGTAATTTCCACTTATTTTTCTACAAAAATGATATCGACAAGAAATTTGAAGAACCTTGGCGAAAAAAAATCTTTGAGTAAATCTGATACTTCAACGAAGCACTTCAGAGAAACATGGTGAGACACCACAAGATATACGAAATGGAGAGCCTTCTATAGAATTCGCTTTCAGTTCCAGACCTTACTGTGTGAGCGGTGTGAAAAAAGTTCATTTTTTTTTGTTTGTTTTTCTGATTATGCTGTGGGAGTATGGATGATAAAAAAGTCATATATATCTTGTGAGATCACAGAGATATGTGCTCGTGAGATCACTAGCCTCCAACATACGCGAAATTTCAAAATTGCTTACCTTGATAACGGTGAATTGACTGAATGCTATCAAGTTGTGATTTTTGCTATCCCATTTAGGATGGAAAGCACTATCAAAAATGCTGACCGAACGATCCTATTGAGCATGCAAGAATCACTTTCACTCTAACATTAGATTCAGGACACCGGATGTAAAATGAAGGTATTATTCGATTTCAACTTCAAATGAACAGTAGTTTTGATGATTTCAACCCATGAACCACTTTCAAGTTGACTAGGTACAATCAGTAAGGAGACAGCAGTAAAGGCAGATTTTAATGTACTCATACAAAATGACTTGCAACTTATGACCTTCCAGTATATATTTTACGCGAGCAATCTTGTGTGAACTAACAAAAAACATCTTCTACACACCACAATCATAACACTTTTTGACAGGTGTTTCACCAACCAAGTTGGTGTCGTTAGGAAATGACATGTACTGTATATCTGTTGAAAAAAAAATGTTTGTTCGTTAACCAGCTGTCGCTCCCCTAAAAAAGACAACTCTCAAATGTCGAAACTTGTGCGAGCTAAGCACTAACGAGGACTTACCTTTCAACATGTGAGTCCTAGTACGGGTTGGACGATAGGAAGTGAAACTCAATCGTCCGACTTTGCAGTTCGGAAAAACGGTTCACACAGCGGTCGATTGAGCGAGTTGAGCAAACCATCCACGTTGATCCAGAAGGCTACCATCCAACGGTTACAGTTCCATTTTGGAAAGAAGTATAAACCCTGATCGATATTACAGGAAACAAAGTCAAAAATGAAAGGTTTCATCTGAAACAGTTGGTGGTAGTGGTAGTGAATCTATGATGACAGCTTCAACAATTCCCATTTGGAAACCACAATTTTTTGCATGAGAAGCTAACGTTCTTAAACCAAAATACAGTTTGATAAAAAAAGAGATTGTTCATGTGATACATATAAATTATTCGGAAAAATATTCACATATTCATACAAGTAATGTGCATAAAATAAGGAAAGCATCCCCAGTATGTTTCACAGAACATCCATATATCATACTTTTTTCCAAGTAAGCATGGAAAATCCCCTGACAAAGACGCCATCTGTGTAATCAATAGAAGATGTAAAACATGAACATCAATGATGTATGAGGCTGCTTAAAATGATTTTTAGCAAAGTTAAGCTTTATCAAACACCTGACGAGATTCGTCTTCTGTCTATTCCTGCAGCTGTTATTTTATGGCAACTTGTCGAAATAAAAGGCCAGAGACATGCTTACTGTTGTCCAACAATGCATTTATGATTCAACCTAGTATCACTGATGAGACTATGGTACGTTAAACCGATGCTGTCTGGTGTTGAATCACGAATGCTTTGTTATTGTTTTGTTATCTCCAACCTGTGTAGAATTTATCCTATCTCATTCAGCCATCTTTGATAGATATGCAGATTTTTTGTGCTCAACCTTCATAATTTCAGGTGTACCTGAACTTTCCAGACTGTTTCATAACTTGAAGAACTTAGGAGAGAGGTATGTGAAATTCGTAAGGTGTGTGAAGTTTATGTCATCAAAATATTCACACGAAGTCGAAGTCAGCTCCAAAAATTTGATTATTATGTTGAGTAAAGCTTCATTTGCCCTGTATAAACCAAGGAGAGAATTCAAATCGACTCCTGGAAATATTCGACGTATCACTAGGAAACTGTGTATTGGAGACTATTCAAATAAATTACTCCTATTGTGAATTATATTTATAGAGTGATGTTTAGAAATTTCCATAGTTTTTGTTCACCTATATTCCATATTCATATCTACCGCTATGTATAGAAAGCGATGTATTATACTATAGAGAGACAGAAAAAAGTCGAATATTGTTATTTTTCGCATATAAGGTCCTTGAATCAACTATTTCATATCGATTTCTCGCATATTAAAATGACAAAATCAAATCATAACAGTCCCTAACGAAACCCAACCCTTTCAGGAGAATGAAACTTCGCCACAAAAACATCTGAGCATCGATGCCGAAGCGAAAACAAAAGCAAGTCGAAACAATCGAGTAATTCAGAACGCTGTCGATTCGAATTTGTTTCCCTGGGCGATTTATTCCATTTCTAAGCCCGGCACCCTTATATACATATACAGTCAATTGAAGAAAATATCTGGAATAAACCCTCCGACGTCAAAGCATACTTTGAACGGTGTGTTGCTTTACAATTAGTGAGATACATTGTTTTCATAGCGCCCGCCATACCGATAGGTGATCGCCTTGGGATATTGGTTTAAAATTTCCTAAAACGTATACATATTCAATCTGTATTCAAATTGGTTCTGGAACATTAGTCGAACTAACGATATGTCACGTAGGTAGAAGCTGATAAAGTGCGAAAGTCTATTCGAGGGCCGGGAAAGAAAGTCATGAATAAATTACCAATTTTGTTTGAAAGTTATGTATGTTTAAGTTTAGATAACTGTCATCTGTTTTCACATACAAAAGTTTTACAAATGATAAATTCTTCGTAGATAATCTACCAAACTATTACAAAAGCATATCTTACTCCGGCAAAAAGAACGCCACTACTCAAAAAATTAGATTTGATGTTAAACTTGGCAAAGTATAAAAGTATAAAAAGGGTATCTATTGAATCATGAATAAAAATACATTTTGCTTTAACTTATGTAGCACTTTATTTTCGTTATTTCTAAGATATTTTTCTGGTTTGTTGGACGTGGGCTGAAGGTTTTTATGTCTAACGTGTCATCGACTATTACGGTAGTCATTATCAATGGTGATGAGGAAACGGACGTAGTACTCTAGATGTCAAACTATGAATGAACTGACCCGTTACTTGATGAAAATTAATAACACTATACTTGGATAACTGAACAATTTTCACATTTTAATCCATTCAGTAGTAGTAACCTCATTCACTTACCTCACTTGTATATAATAACAAATTGTAGTCCGGTGTGTACTGTTACTACCGATGAAGCTACAATGTTGGTGAAACGCGTTTATAAAAGAAAATTGTGAAAATTGTTTGAATATTATCATTATCATATCTAGTGGTACACAGTGCAAATAGTATAGTTATATGTGCTACGGCCGTGAAAGGCTACAATTACAATAACAGTTTACATTTCCACTGTCTGGCTGAACTAGTTTCATAAGTTGCAACGTAATTCTTTTTAAAGTGCTGATATCTAAAAGGAGATAGAATTATTTCGATACAGCAGAGATCGGCTCGGAATACTTACAGTGCCTTTTTTTCAAGGACAAATGAAAGCACTACAGAAAAATCCTTAAGGCGCTCTGATAGCGATGCCTGTGCGAAAGTAGCGATTCACATTGTATTTGAATCGGTGAAGATTGAAACCATTTGGAAAAACGTCCTTCAAAAGTTTGTTACACATAAACGTTGTTCTCCAAATGAAAGAGTTCTCGAAAAGTGAAGTTCGAGGTGTACTGAGTTGAACCTTAAAACGATGAGTAGCCACAGTTCGTCGCGTATTTCTGGTATGTACCGCTCTTGGTGGAATCAAATGTGCCGAGTCACTTGAACACTTCCCGTGAAATTATCTATAGAAGAGAGACTGATCTCTAACCTTTCTTAGATGTTCCAGACTATCAAGGTTGCAAGTGATGTTTGCGTCTCCAATCAGTCGGATGACTCTTTTTAATGAATGGAATTCAGCAACTTCAGGGTGTGCTTAGTGACAGAGCTTCATACTTGAGAACAATACTCCAAGAAAGATCTGATCTGAGCTTCATAAAACATCAAAAGTTGCTGAGGTGTGTAAAGTTTTCTGGTTCTGAACAGTGTTCCAAGCTCTTGAGGAGCCTTTGCAATTCCAGCAACATGATTGTGTCGACATGTTGGTGTTCATTTTAACCCCCAATAAACTTATCAGAGCAAAAAGCAGAATTGTCTGTCTGACGTTATTTCATCCGGTTCGGAGACATTCATCTTTTTGGAGAAAATCGATGCCTGGGTTTTTGTGGCATTGAATTGAACCTGGTTACTTTCACCCCAGTTTGAAATCACTTCTAGATCCTCATTAAGATATGCAACCTCCTGCTGCTGGTGAAAATGTGCATTCGCAGCCGATGTCCTGGAATTCAAATAGAATGACGAGACAAGTGTGCTGTCGTCAGCACATAGTAGTAGAGTTTATTATAGTGATGGGTAAAACGGTTGGTTTCTGATAACTGTTGTAAGCTGCTACTGCTATTTCTGATTAGCAGTTAAATAGCAGGTTCAGACTGCAATTACTATGACATCTCAGAGTTCGTTTCAACTGTTTACCTCTGCTTACCCTGTCTACAATCGACTGTGTTCATTATGTCCAACAAATATAATATATTTCCATTACGTAGTAAATCGGAATATGTATTTACTACCTTATAATTACTGATTGTTTAAAAACAATAACCTTAATGAAATGTGAATTTTTGTAAATCGCGAATCAATCTGCAACAGACAATATCTGCTTTTTCTAAACACTTTGTATTATCCGTTGATGTAGCTGTAGCAACTAGCTGCATCTGCGCCACTTCTTACTTTGCTATAAACAGTTCAAACATTGCAGTTGCTGTCGCTGCGTTCTCAAACGAAGCTGCTATTTTCATGAGCAAATAGCAGACTGTAGCAAATGGCAGATTGCTACTTTTACTAGCAAATGACAGTTACTATACTAAAACACCATAATAGTAGGCACTAAATCCTCACGAAATATTATTGATTAAAACGAAAACATTGTTGTCAGGTTATGATTCTATATACCTTATCATTCTATATATTTTATCAGAAAGTAATACAAATTATGAAACAACAACAAAAATCAATTGGCGCTCCGGGGCGACTTGATTGATTTCAGTGGCGCATTTGCTTTTTCAGCTGCAGGAAAACCCGCACAAATCTGCAGCACCACTTTATCTGAAGATCTTGATCGGCCAATGTCCTCTCTTTCATAGAATAAAATGTAGGGTGTCTCCAGAGGCTCCAATAAATTCAAGATATCGCTAGAGAATTTAGTGACACTACTATCGTCAAACTTAAACCAGTCCGTTTCGTCTTTGACCAAAGCGTAATAATGACCATAATATTTTAGTATAAATATCAGGTTAGCAAATTGTTTCTCTCAATCTGTAGTATAGACAAGGACTATGATGTCCAAATTGGCCCTTAGTGTTGAAGAAAAAATCGAATATAATTTATTTTCGTCTACCTGTCTTCTATGACGAATTTCAATTCGCACGCCACTGCCCCCCTGCCATAGGATAGAGTAAGCACCGCAAAACATACCTCCGAGGAGACGTCTATAAACATTGGAAACGATTGTAAAATGCCCATTATACCTAGGTCTTTACGAAATAATAATTGCAATCGATGATCTGTTTTTGGAATTTACTAAGACGCATTGCAATTTGTTGAACCTTGTGTCACTTCGGTAATTTACCTAGCCATAGAACAACATTCATGCATTTCACTGGTAACTGCAGAAAAATACCGAAATTTTGTCGGAATCATAACACTGACAAATTGAGGAAAAATTCGCACGATAAACTGGAAAATAAAATTGTGGAGTTTCTGTTCACTAAGAGGGGCACATTTGTTATTTAATAGTTAATGTACTCGACAATTTGAACAAATGGCGAATAATCCAATTCATCTATCGGAAATCGAAATAAAATTCACTACACTATTGACAATTTCTTGAAATTTGTAAGCATTTCATTAATTATTTTCTAAATACATTATATATTATACTCCAACTCCGATAAGAAATCAAAATCTATTATTACGATATAAAATTTCCCTACTGTGAAATATGAAATGCACATTGTTTGTAGAAACTGTTTAATGAATAACATGTAACAATTGTAAACTGTCAAACGATAGTAATACGTCATTAATTGATCTCAAAATCTAAGAAATTATAACGAAAGCGACATTAGTAAAATATGCTATAAAATACATACTTTCATACGGCATCATTTCCTTTTGCAAGTGAAAAACGGAGAGAAAGATAGATGACGTATTACTATCGTTTGACAGTTTGAAATAGTTATTGTTCTGAAGTTTTTTAAACTACACAAGTAGTTGCTTTCACAACTGATGAACTGTGCGAATTCAATATTTCACAATACGTACATTTTATGTCGTACCTAATTACAAATTTTAACGCCAGCTTGGAAAATGCTTATGAATGCGAAAGTCACTCACTCGACTCTCAACCATTCATCTCTGTTTCTCCGTGCTGGTAAGTCCTAGGAAGCTAAAATTCATTATATAGGTGCTTCTTAGGTCTTAGATGCGTACTAAGAAAGGATTTTTAAATATTCGAACTGGAGTGCCCCCCGTGGGAGTAAAAGGGGAGCGTTTATATATGAAAATTAACTTTTCATCACCGTACCGCTATATTTTCGGAAGCTGAAATTTTGTATGTAGGTTCGTTTTATGTTGTAGATGTGCAATAAGAAAGAATTTTTGAATATTTCAACTGGGGCGGTAGCCGCGGGGGAAAAAGGCGCTTTCATTAAATAAAATTATCTTTTCATCACTGTTTCTCCATGCCCTCAAATTTCCGGTGGGTGAAATTATATTAAGCATCAGCATTGCACCCGTGCAGAGCCGGGGCGGTTTGCTAGTTGTCAGATATAGGACTATGGATTTAAAAGTGTAATGTATTTTTAGAATAATTAATAAACTGACCGCCTTGGGGAGCCTCGTTCAACTGTCATATTCGAGAATTGAGTTTTCGCTCTTACTCAGGCTTGTTCTTAAAGACAATTGAGTCCAGTAATACAAATGTGGTTCAGTCTAGCATCACTGATGGGACCTATGGCGATTCGAAACAGCTCTGTCTGGTATTGAATCATACACGCGTTGTTTGGGCTCTGGTTTTCAAATAAAGTGCTGATGAATGTATTTCTCAATTAAAAGGTTATGTTTAGAAGTCACGTCATTTCGTTTCAATTACTTTGTCCACTCATTTCATATGAACCAATCGATGACGCTTGTATATTCTTCAGTTGTGTCATGACATGGAAAAATCATCAGTCACAAACAATATGAAAAATGGTGTATGAGAAGTATAAACTCTTTCCGATAATAGGACTATGCTTAACGATATTAGTGGGAAGTACCTTGTGAAACTTTCGAGTAAGTTTTTTGTCACTGATAGATGGGTGTAGCTAGGTCTACATAATTACTTTGATCGCAAAGTATTATTAGTTTTAAAGAGCTGCCTTCTAGGAGGAAGCAACTGCCCCTGACCTTTGCTCTTGTTCATGAATCAATATTTTCTAGGTCTTGAGACATATTCTTGATCACTCGCATTACAAGTGGGTATTCGCATTTTAACATACTGTCATTGCCGTAACGCTGCCATTGATTCGTGATATTCGCTTGGTGATAATACTACCACTACAAACAACTTGTTACATTTTCGAGTCACTCATTTCCTCTACCGGTTTATATACGAATTAATTGAGTTATTGCCGTTTTTTCAATGAGTTTGCATTCATTAATATAAAAGGATAAATGGAAGTAAATTGTTAAGATATATAGTGTATTTCTATTATTGGAATAAAAAGTCCTAAGAGTTTAGAATTCCCGAACACATTTTCCCGTTCTGTTTTATTAATTTTTTGGTTATTTAAGAACCCTAATCGTAAATTAAAAATTTCCAGAAGACCAAAGTCTGCACTGTGTTTCTTCCGTCAAGTTATTGTCGTCCCCTTACGAACTGTAAAACTGAAAAGTAAAAACTGTTATGTTTCATATAAGTTAGCTCAAGAGTTTTCAACTCCTGGGCTGCTGCCTTATCATTGCGAACTTAATCCTATTGAACTCGATTCGGTAAAAGGTTTCATTGCAAGAAGAAACACGACATATGTAAAAATACACTTTAATGAGTCCTTAAAAAATGTCGATTTCGAAAAATTGCGAAAATGTATTGAACATGTTATAAAAGAAGAGGACAACATATGGAAATAAGACCATTTAGTTGAGGAAATTGTAGAACCTTCAATCATAACATTCGACGAAGATTTATCGGATTTATCTGATAACACACCATACTTTTTTCTTATACCCAATATATTTTTGAATAAGCATACTTTTTTATTATTATGTAAATATTTCAAATAAAAGTGATACAATAATAATAATTGTATATAAAGAAACATAGTGATTTGTTTTAACAAGTATTTTTGATTAAATACCCAAACGCACGTCACTGCAGGTAGAAAACGACCTGAATGATCGCGACCCGTTTGCAATACAGAAATAGGGTGGACCCGGTAAAGTATTATAAACTCGCTTGTGCCAGCTGTGGTAAATTACAACGAAATTACAAAATTTTTGTTGAGCACTCTATTAATCAAGAGTAGAAAAAAACTATCCACACATGTTGGATTGATTATTATGAAACCGAAAACCCAATTAGGTACTAAACCCAATGAGTAGTGAATAAAATTTTGCTTTGTTCCCTATGTACTACTGAAAAATAATTATTATTACATATTGAATGAAAGTTTTTTATGGAGGAAACCAGAATTTGTATCGATCTTTTTTTGGGTATTTTCACCTCCTACAATCTAGAAAATATTAAAATTGTAATATACAGGTGTAGTGTAGAGAATATATACAGGTGTAGAAATTGCTAACTCTTTAGTTCAGCCCAAAAAGTTGAAGCATATATTCAAAGTGATTTTCACAAAGAAAAATGTTCTATTTATTAGTTACTTTCTTCAAGAGGGGTAGCCCACATATGGATAGTGGTGAAATGGCAACAGACGAATATCAGAGAACACCTTGTACGTGTTTCAAAAGTCAATCAACAACATTTTACTTTTCAAAACTCCTTTGACAAATGTCGATGACATTTGATAATACAGCGAACCAAGCGAAAAAAAAAACTGCGATTATCATTAGATTTTGTCCAAAAGACGGAGGCAGATTTTAGCCTCCGAAACGTTATGTATCTGTATTAGCTCAGTTTTTGATGGGTAAAATTATGAAATACGATAAATAGAACATTTTTCGTTGTAAAAAATAATTTGAATTCACGCAGTAATTTATAGGGGTAAACTGCTGTATAAAGCTGTATAAAGTTATTCATTACAACTTTTATATTTTTTCATTTTCTATAATCGAATTGAAAATTCTAGAAGGGAAACTTTCAAGGCGTGAGGGATCCTAGAGATTTTTTGAACATCACATGCTATGCGCTTCTCAGTCGTTAACTGCATGCACAATCATTTTCACAGCACCTTATCTTTTTCGATTTGCGCAGCCAACTCTTGACTGTCAAAGGGTATCTCCCATTAAGATCGGTCAAATGCCCCCCATCTTTAATGCCCAAAATCACTCATAGAATATGTCAATTGGGCTGAAAAAACATATTCGACAAGGTCAATAGGTCACGTAAATCGCCTCCCCCTGCTGGGTAGCCAAAATTTTTTTAATTATTTTTTTCCTGCTTACTATTTGATAAAAAATTCTAAAAAAATTCATGAGTATAGGTGATGATAACACGTTTCGAAAAAATATATTTTGGTCTCCGAAACCTCGTACCCACCCCTTGAAAAAATACGCCTTTATGAATTTTTCAAATATTTTTAGATCTGGGCACGTTTTCAACGTACATTTTTCGTAATTTCGGTCGTTTTTTACGTTTTTTGGACGTTTGTCACCATTTAGAGAGTAGCAAACCTTGTTGCAAATTCTCAGATATTTATTGATTGGGATCTCGGAAACTATGAGAGATAAAAAAGTTCCGACCCTCGACAATTACTTGAGAAAAAAATCTTCTTAATTTTACCGATATCATTTATGATTTTGCTTATAATTTCTGCCACTTTACAAGTTGATTGTGGCAAAAGTTATTTTCTCGTTTCAATTGCCAGGAGGTGTAATTTTTTTGAAAGCATTCTACAATAAAGTAGACGTTTGAGGCTGCATTTTGTTTTACGAATACATATGATTTCATAATATGTGAAATATCTGATATTTATCGAATTATATCGGTGGGACCTCTTCAAGTATTCAAGTAATTGATTATTAATCTGAATAATTAACAATTGTGCTATCAAATCGTTTGAATATTTCACTTGTTAATTGCTATTCCAGATATGATTTTATTATGCACGATTGCGAAATATATTACCATCAATGTTATGTAATTATGAAGGTCACTTATAAAAGGGTTTGGTATAAAGTGAAGCATATTTTTCATTCACAGTGAGTTAGAGAAGGGTAATGTATACAAGAAAACTACATTAACCAGCAATATAGGAGGCTTAAGGTTTTTGAAATTTTTAATGAAAATATCAGTGGTATAGATTCGTTGAGATTTTTTTCAGTTCTATAATGGAAATGCCAGATATCTACTTGATAAAAATACCGTGATAACTCATTCAAGTAATACTTTATCATTCTTGATTATTAATTACCACTACCGATATCACGGAGAGGAGCCCGTCATGATGATAATTCATTTTATTTTAGCCATTAATTGAACCGTAGCGTAGTTAGCTGACGACAGCTCAATTCAATTGTTCAATTGTTTTTGATGTATGGGTATTGATATTGCTTTCTAAATTATTCCAGGTATATGCACTTTTTGTGTTTATTAACTGACAGTACAATGACAACTCAATTCAGTACAAAATAGGGAAATTACGACTAGATAACTCATTTCACGAAAGCAAGAGAGAATTCTCCAAATTAAAAATCTGTCAAAATAGTTCCTTAGTGATTTCGAAAGTTCTGTGGTATTAATGTTCAAACGTGACATATAACCTTAAAAGAATTCAAAATTCAGAGAGACATTATTTCACAATAACTACAGTTATTTTCGATTACTTTCAGGATCGTAATAAAATAAATTTAATACAATTTATTCATAGAAAATCTGTCACCCTTCAACTTCAAAACAGAGTCTACAATGCTTGAAAAATATCTTTTTATTTTCTAAAAGTGCTCGAGTTTTCTGAAGGACATTTTAAAAAATTTTAATAAATAAATTGATTTCAGTAAAGTAATAGAATATGATTTATTATGATCCTGAAAATAATAAATAAATGGAAATCATTATTTTTGGTTAATTAGCTTTAGTCAGTTATTCAACTGAAGAGTTATTGGTTCATTTGAAGTATTATGAATTTGTAGTGGTTTCGACATATTGTACTGAAAATTGAAATTAATTTGATTTGATTTCTCATCTATATTTGTAAGTTGAAAATTCAATTTTGCTAGAAATTTCAGTTCTACTTTTCAGCGACTCTTCCAACTTCAAAACCCCAACTTGGTTTGTGAAAAGTATTGCATTTCTGGTGATTGGGAAAGGTGCTTGTTTTGGATTTATTCTACGCCAAAGGTTCTAGTTTTACCTTTTATCAACTGATATACACACTTTTCGAAGAAACTTGTGAGAAATCCAATAACGCTAAGGTGTAAATATCTGTCCTGTTTTGACAACCGTTTAGTTTATTAGCATCCAACTGAAAAATGGCATACGCTATCCATGATAATAATATTAGAATTTTCCTCAATAAATTCAAGCGTTTCTCTGCACTGTAGCTTCATGATTTACTGGTATCAGTAACCCATGCAAAACAATTGATGGTATATGTAACTTTACCCTAAAATGCTGGTGTACCTACTAGTATTTCAATATCAGTCGAATTATCAGCCAAGAAACAAATGTTTTCTGAAAGCTATTTGTCAAAATCTTCGTATAGTATAGCTGTATAAAATACCGTATGATCAAAATCTATACAATATAGCAAGCATCGGGAGGTATCACATTTGCCATTGTCTATATCCCCCGACAAAAGAAATTTTAAATTTGAATCTTGCATTTGGGTCCGAGGGGTTTAAGAAAATTGATATATACTTAGCCTCGTGTTGTGTTTGGTTTTATTATTACTAACATCTTATCTATTATTTTTATCAAGTACATTTTGTCTTCAATCGAGGACCGCCTGCCCGGTATTTTTCTAATTTTATACCCTCGCGCGAAATTTGGACTCTACTGACAATGTGCCATATCGAGATATTGTTTGTATTTTCAATCACCGGCATCCAGGAAAAAAACATTCACTTTAGTACCGTGGCGTGGGTAGGATATTGAAAACATTCGAAGAAACTGGCTCTGTGGACAATCGTTTCAAGAAATCACCTAATCCAATAAAGTATAATGAAGAAGAAGAACTTAGTGTTTGTTTGAGCGTTGTTGAAAATAGGAAAAACTAATATTAGGAGTATTAGTGAAGATACAGGAGTTCGCAGCGAAACTGAATAATTTTGCACAAAAATAAATTCCATTCCTATAAGCCAAAGTTCATACACACTCGTAAAGAAACATTTCGATATTGGAGTAGGATTTTCATTTTGGTTCCAAAGTGAGAGAGAAAATGATATCGCATTTCCCTACAAGATGTTATGTACAGACCAGGCAACTTTCACGTCAAACGGAACAGTTGGTTTCCAAAATTGTCGCTGGTGGTCCAACAATAATCCAAATTTTGTAATAGAATGCCGTGACCAATATTCATTCAAGACAGATGTGTTGTGTGGGTTATTACATAACAAATAATTGGAACATATTTTTTAGAGAAAATTTGAACGCAGACATGTACAGAAATTTCATTATGAATCAGTTGTCTGAAGTTTTGGATAATCTGCCTCTAAGTGTTAGCGAAATTTGTAGTATCAGCTTGATGGGGCACCGATCCACCAAACGGTAGAAGTGAAATAGTGTCTCAGTTTGATGTTTAGGGACAAAGTGATAGGACGAGATTGGGAAGATTATTGGCCACCAAGATTACCGGATTTATTTCCAATGGACTTTTTTCTGTGGGGTTATCTGAAGCAAAACGTGTATAAGCACAGACCATTTGCAAATAAAGAACATTTAGAGAATACCATTTGGGAGTGTTGCATTTATTTTTTTTTCTGGTAACAGGCCAATGCCGGTATTTTCTGTGCAAGATATGACATTGAAGTCTCGCATTCATCAAAATTATGAAATTTGTATCATGTTTCGTTCGAATCGATAGAGCGCAAGATTCGACAAATAAAAAAAATTAGAAAAAAGTTCAACTGACAGTAGGGACTCCAAATTTCGAGCAAGGATATAAAATTGGAAACTGAACAACTTTTTTCTTTGGCATTTTTCGAAATTTCCAAAAAAAAACTGTTTTTGTTTCCTGTCGTCCAGTGACTTTTCCTTTTATTCCGTTATATAACTTCAATTTAGTTTTTATAATTCAGGTTAATTTGATTACAAATTTTCATCCCTTTTGGATCTTTCAACTAAGTATGTTTTGGGAATATTCCCTTCAGTCACCAACACCATAAAATGTTTCCATTCTCGCCAGTCAGTGCCACCACTGTGTTTCGATATCGTATCGTTGATAGGCGTGTAAGTGAGGTGGTGTTTGGAGTTTGCGTTATTGTTCAATGTTCATTGATAGTGACTTGTGATTCTTAAAGGGATTATTTATTATTTATAATGTGAAAAATGTGAGCTTAAATTGTCTATTCTTGTTGTTGTGGATCTTCTGCCAGCAGCTTGAATAAATTCGTATCGGGAACAACTCAAGGCCAACTCCGAACAAACTGAAACCGCTGTGTCGGGCAGTTTTTATGCGCGTATAACATAACCTATTCTTTTTTTGTGACTTGTAAATTGGTCGTTCTTTTATTTTTGTGTGCTTTTCATGTTTTACATGTTCTTTATAATATAATTACCGTGTGTTAAATTTATGCTGCTTCACTCTGAATGCTGAAGTTGTTTGAAAAATAACATTGGGAAAATCGAAGGGTCATTTTGGAAGATAGTCGAACGTCACCGAAAATTTACTTGTTGAAGCACCGACAACTACGATTGTTTATTATGGAGACTCTGAAATCTTTAACTGGGAATTCATTCCGCTGTGAGTTACTTTTTTTGCGGTATAATCAGAATGTTTCGTTCATTGAATCGATTTTTCTTGTGCCTCCACCTAATATGTTTCATTATATACAATAAATTATGCAACCATTTGTCAGAAATATATGTACGCATGTTATTTCTCAATAGTTTTTTCGTCAAAAATCAATGTAAGTTTGAATCTATTTCAAAGCATCATCTGGGAAAATCTGTAGGCCCTCTATATATCAACTTCCCTCCCATATAGAATAGAAAAAGGAAGGAATTGAAAATATATAAATATTAATGAAAACTTGGAAACTCATCAGATGCAAATCATCAATAGATGTTTGTGTCACATACACGGAGGTACAAAAACATCTGAAACGTCTTCTTACCAACATGTACTTGAACAGGAGTTACTTTTTCTTTCTCAATTCATACTAAATTGAAACAAGTATTACTCATGGAAAATGATAGGTAATTTGATAAATGAATGGTACAACATTCCACTTGCATGAGTCACATTCAAATTCAAAGTAGAATAAGGGTGCCAGCAGTATTTTAGATAAGATAGATCGAAATTTGAAGAGTTACTTTTATAAGTGACATGACATTTGGATTTGTGAAAAAGTACTTTTTGGAGTCAGTATTCCAAATTCCATGTTTTACATACATTTATCACATGGGCAGATTTGTTAGTATAACGGAAAATACTCAACAAATTGTCTTTAATATGAATTCATGGCCACACTGAACTGGCAGGTGATGAAGCTGCTAACTCCCTTGTGAGGGGCAGCGCTGCAAGCGGTTTCATCAGACCAGCACCTATCATTAGAATCACAAACAAACACTGAATAACTGGAATGCAAGAAGACATTTATAATTTCTTCATAAAATGTCAACCAAGCAATTGTTAGACTACAGCAGAGATGAGCTGTTTTTCAACAGGCTCACTTCCGTTGTCTGAATCATATGAAGAGACCTCTTTTTTTAGAAGATTCAACATGCTGCCTGAAACATCCTGCCCCGCCACAGACCAAATAAACTAATCGCCTTCAAGAAGCTGAACTTATTTGACCAAGTTTGAGTAGGTGTGAGCCACATCAAGCTGTTGCTTGTTGCAGTAGATGGTCGATTAAACCCACTTTGAACCTAACCTAACCCTAATATTTGTTTCGGATAGGAACATATATATGAAAGAATTAGAGGTAATCATTGAACAAATTCGAAAAAGATTTACAAAGCAGTATTTTTCAAAAAAATAAAAATTATATTCCAGAAACCAATCTCTCCAATAATTCTTTTACTTAAATTAACATGTTAGTGATAACTATAAATCTTATATGTTATATTTATGAATTTCATAACTAATATATGAAATTCATAAATATAACATACAGAAAGTTCATAACAAATTTATAAAATTAATATTCTTTTTTATTAACTTTTCTGGGTATGTTCACCTTCCATAATCTGAGAAAAATTAAAATTAAGATAGAAAACTTACAGATTAGAAAAGGAAAACTTTTTAGTTCACTTGGGTAAATTACCGAGTAAATTCAAAATATTTTTCACAAAGAAAAATTTTCTATTCGCCAGTAACTTGTCATATTTAACAATTTTGCCTTTCAATAAAATGAACTTTTTGGAGGCTAAAATCTGTTCCCATTTTCAAAATTGGATAAATCTAATGATACTTGCACTTATTTCTTTGGCTCCCTTTATTTTCAAATGTCCTTAACAGATGTAAAATGAGATTTGAAATGTCAGTTTTCTTGATCGACTTCGGAAACATTCAATGTAGTACAAGATGTTCTCTGATATTAGTCTGTCACAACAATTTCGCCACTAGCCATACCTTTCTTCAATATGGGTAACCAAGTACAATTGATATCTAAAGACTTATTTCAAATACATTTTTCTCCAGATATGAGAATATCTGCTGATTCTTTGAGCTTCCATCTCTTAGACTGGAGTTCATTAACAATCAATACCATCTTGTTCCATACAACTTGATGTTCACTGTCTGACTTAAATGTGTACTGACAATTGATTTCTCCCACAAAAATCACTTTTCATTCAGTATATTTTCTTCAAATTGAACGTGCCTCTTAGTGATCACCCTTTTTCAGATTTTTTTTATAACTGGTTCATCGAAACTTGACACATGCGGAACTGCGTTTACCCTACTTTTGACTGGCTCTTGGTCAGGAATCCTCAAGTTATTAGGGTATCGTCTGCTATAATAGAGCAGTTCAGCTATTTGGAAACATGTAATTTCACTAAATTCCAAAGTGTTCTACTTGATTACCTTCTACCTTTATTCTACTGAAGAATTTCTACAACTCTAGGTATTATTGTATAATTACTTTATTTTACTTGTACAAATATATCATTTTACAATTTTAACTAATTTAAGCTACTTGCATATCTTATCACCATTCTTGAATCTTATTAATATGATTACTCAACACTTGAAGGCACAGAACTTTGGTAACATGATGTCAGTTACTGTATAGAAACTTTTTTGATAGAACTAATCAATGAAATTGCAGGCAGAATACTACAGAACACTCAGTTTTATACTTAGAGCTTGCCGTGAATTCAACTACAATACATGTAAGGGATTCATACATTTGTTCTAAACTTGAATACTCTTGTGTTATATGGTATCCTCAAAGACTATTTCATATTGACATGCTAGAAAAAGTGGAAAAACGTTTTTTCAGGTGTACCTGAACACGAGCAACCCTCAGAAGTCAAAACTAGTGCGAGTTAAGGATTAACAATGTCCTAACTTTAACGTGCGATTTCTAGCAATCAATAAAAATATACAAAAAAGCTTTACAGACAAGGTATATGCTATCCCAAAAACGCAACAGATTGCAAAATTCAAATGTAGAGCTATGTGTGAGTTTCTTTCTCCCCTTCAATCTGAGTTTAGAGTGACTTACTACTCTCGTCCATTTCATTTACTAATGTTTTCCACTTTGTCATTACTCTGCAAGATTTACCAGGAATATTTTGTCAATTGCTTACTCTTGTTTTCAGGGAGCTTGCCATGTGATGTCAATTCCAGTGTGCCAAATCGTAATTATCCATTTCTGGAAGAGGCTAAGAAAAATAATATAACCATGAAGCAAGACAAAAAGTATACAGCAAATGACATTGAATCATCTTTGGAAGCTCAAAGGTTACTCGATCATGACTCATTGGCACAAAGTTATCAGGAACAACAGGAAATAAAGACTGGTCCTAGATTCACCTCAAAGGCTACATTGCAAATATGTAAGTGTAGTTTCTGAACCTTATTATAATTTTCTGTCCAGTTTACTTATCCCATATTCCAGGAAAACTAATTCTTGTTGGTACCATTACTTAACTTCCTCAATTATGTATAAACCAGAGTTGAAGTTGTAAATGGATCACTGCCCTTTGATAACCACTTTATATTCATGGGAATATTACACAGATATTGGAAAAATGATTGATTGAGGAGTACCTAAAAACTCAGTGTTGGGTCCTCTCTTATTTATTATATGAGATTTGTCAAAAAAATAAGGTGATTGTTCAAATTTCGAGGGCTACGTACATTCAGTAAGCGATTTTTTAATTTTTTTATGTTGGTACACTCGCCTCGAACATATGTTTACAGTTTAAGCTGTTTAGAATATTGAGTTTGTTAGTGAGAGGCATAAAAGTTAGGAGTGTTTTGCGTGTTCGGCGTGTACGCTCCAGCACATCAATAAACTGTGACAATGTTGAGAAAGTGAAAAAAATTGTTATGGAGAGTCGTCGAATTATTATTAAAGAAGTTGCTGGAGATTTCGACATATCAGTTGACTCTTGCCATGCAATCTTTTTGGAAATTTTGGGTATGAAGCATGTGGCAGCGAAGCTCGTTCAAAAATTGCTGAATTTTGACCAAAAAACCGTCGCATGAGCGTTGCTCAGGAATTGTTAATGGCGTCAATGGCGATCCAGATTTGCTTAATAGGGTCTAACTGATGACGAACCATGGGTATATGGTTATGACATCAGAACCAAAGTCCAATCGTTCCAATGGAGTCGCCAGGTTTGGCCCCCTGCGACTTTTTCCCTTTCACGAGATTGAAGAGACCCATAAAAGTACGGCGTTTAGCGACGATTGTGGATATTACAACCAAATTGCTGAGAGAGCTCACGAACATACCAAAAAGTGCTATAAAAACTGCTGCGAGGATTGGAAAAAACGCCGGCACAAGTGTATTATATCTGAGAAGGACTACTTTGAAGAGGACAAAATATAAATTAATGAATGAAATAATAAATGCAACCTTGCTTCTGAGCTGGAAAAGGATATGATGAAAAAAGCCCAAGAAAAAGCAAAAACTCAAACAATTATCTTTCTTTAAGTACGACTCTAGTCAAGAAGTGCTTTTTTTCGAACTTTTTTCAGCAGTGTCCGAAAATTATGGTTGAGGTGTCATTCGATTCGGAATAGCATTTAGAAAGTTTTTGAAAACGAACGACTTTCGGAAATGAAAATTGCAAAAGTTATAAACAATTTAGTGAAAAATAAAAAGTTGGTTTAG
>WOGR01001268.1:0-20519 GCA_015342045.1 Leptinotarsa lineolata | reverse complement strand
GAATAAGCTTTCTCAGTTATTTTGTGGCTTGACTTATGTGTTCATTCCACCTGAAATGCTAGTCCAGCATAAAACTTAGATATTCGATGGTTGAGGTCTTTTCTTATTATATCACATGTACACGGTTGAATTTCATCAGTTCGGACTTCCACTGTTTAATATTGTATAAAATGATTTGAAATCGCTGAAATAAACAATACAATTGAAAGTTAAAAGAGTAGCTAAAAATGGCAAATATATTAAGCAAAAAACCTGAAAAGAATTCACAGTGAAATAAAATACGAGTGAAAAAATTGAACAAATAAAATAAAAATAAATTAATATAATTAAAAATCAAGCGATTTCAAACCACGTTACTTCACGGCGTTTCGATTGTTAGTATCCACAATCGTCTTCAGTCAGTCATCACCAGAAGACGATTGTGGATACTAACAATCGAAACGTCGTGAAGAAACGTGGTTTTTTGCTTAATATATTTTCCATTTTTAGCTACTCTTTTAACTTTCAATTGTATTGTTTATTTCAGGGATTTCAAATCATTTTATACAATATTAGACAATGGAAGTCCGAGCTGATGAAATTCACCACGAAACATTGTCATTCACCTTCAAACAAATATACACGGTTGATACGAGTCGCATCTCGAGTTTTTCATTTTTAGTTTTGTTCTTTGTCAGTAGATTATAATCAAGTCATGTCCTAATCTTTTGGAGCCCGTCTTCAGCAAGTTTATAGACATTTTCCAATGATTCTCCTGTGTATACAATAACTGTGTCATCAGCATAGCAGATGAGGTGACTACAAAATTCGGTCATTTCTGTGATACTGTTTAAGTAAATGAGAAAGAGAACTGGTCCAAGAATAGTTCCCTGAGGAACTCCAATAGTGACTTCTTGTGAGGTACTCAACTGTTCATCAATTTCAACTCTTTGTAATCTATTTGCTAAATAATTATGTAAGACTGCTAGTATCATATCTCGTACTCCATATGTATACAATTTTTTTATTAATGAGATACGGTGTCAAATGCTTTGGTCAAAACAAGGAATATAGTTAAACACTTCCTCGATTTGTCAATACATCGACAAGTTTTTCAACAAAGTTTCAAATTTTTTAAAACAAAGAAGATAATTTTTGGGAAAGAAAGTTTTTGCCTTTTTACTACTCCATTTTGATACAAAAAAGTGGGAATCTTCCAAAGAATGGAAGGAAGCAATCATTGAAAAAAATATATGTAATCCCTTCAATTTAAAGATGACTTTTTCAAAACAATTGAATCATTATAGATATATTCTTTCATTGAAATCAGACCACAATTAGGGAAAATGATGGTTTATATATAATAACGCGCTCCTGAGTCCATAATTTTTGAATAATATAAACCCTCAGTATATAGCTCACAATGATTTAGAATTATTTTGCATAATAGTCTCAGTTTAGTAAAATTAGGTTTTTCCCAATATGTTTAGACTGAACTTTCCAATATCAACAATAAAAAACTTTTTGAAATATTGAGTAGAAAGCACAACTAAAAAAGGAAGGTGAAACCATTGATAAAAAGTAATTTCATCACCGAACACGGACTGAAAAACTCCCAACTAGGCCATTTGGGATAGAAAACGGCTTGTAATATCCGGTAGTCGGTCAGTTCGACATGGGTGCTCTGGGCACTCACTCGATCGACCGCTGTGAGTCATTGGTTCAAGTCGCAGGCTGAACGATTGATTTTCACTTAATATCGTCCGGCCCGTGTTGGAAATCACACGTTGAAAGGTAAGATCTCGAGCCCTCATCTCGCACAAGTTTCGACTTCTGAGGGTTGTCGTTCGTAGGGGTGCGACAGCTGGTTAATGGGAAAACAGATTTTTCTTCAACATGCGATTGACTCTTCATGAGAAACTCAATATAGCTTTAGAGTGACCTGTTAGATCACCTGGTGTGATACTCTCAAATTTTTTGTGGGGATTCGTGAAATGTAAAGTATACGTTATTCAATCAAAGTTATAATGATTTGGGATAAACTGGGATAACTAGATACTTTTTTAAAGTAGGTATAATATTTATCTCGTTCAAGTTATTGAATTTGAATTCGTTTTTATGTAAATAATAATTAAGTAATTCAGTAAAATAAATGATAGTTTCATAACAACCTCTATTTGTGGTTTTATACGTGAAAATGTTCCGCTCAACTGGAAATCAAATAAAAGCTTTCCTTATGAGATCACTGCGTAAATATCGTTCAGACAGTGAAGGTTTTTGAAAAAATATCAAGCATGCATTACTCAAAATTAAAAAAAAAAACATATTCAACAAATAAAATTGACGAGTTGAGTTATGTCCAATAGTATTAAATTTCTCTGCCGGTGTTTTCTGCGAACAATAAAATGTATAATCATCCTAAATGTAATACGGGTCACTTCAAACCCGATTGAGACACATATTTATTCTGAAAAATAATCCGTTCATACATATTTTCGACTCAAAATGCAAAATATTTTTTGATTCACCAAATAAACTAAAAACACTGATGACTAATCTTACAATTCCATTACAATAACAACATGGTTTGGAACATTGTAGTTGAATATTCTTATGCTTATTATCAGCGTCCTTGTGTTATTAGCACAAACTTTATCGCTGTTACTGTGTTACTCATTCACGAATTCATTTTGATGTCAGAAAAGTAGACATATTTTTATGAATATTCTTCGCGAATATCCCGTATGAAAAAAAGTTTTTTTACAAAGGAACCAGATTTCTCAACATATACCTGTTTTCACAGATTTACAAATGATAATACCTACTTCAAGCAATAGAATTGTAAACAATAAGTTGGAGTTGTGGTCTAACATAAACTCAAACTCAATAAATGTAATATTCTTCGACTGTTGTTTGACCAACCAAGTTGGCATCATGGGAAATGAAAATTATCAACGGTTGTTGAATCGCCCGTCGAGAAGAATGTTTCAGTACTGGAATGTTTTGGAAATATTTTGGTAATTATTTAATGTTGTATATAGTAAGATCGTGAGGCTTTAACAACATCCAATAGATACATGGATATGAGAACGACTTTGACATTATCTCTAAATATCTCCGCAAAGTTCGATCATTTTGAAAATTAGCTGAACTAATCTTATTGACTTCGATAGGTTCTATAAAATTTGTGAATAAACTTGTTGAACATACTCTACCATCGAGGAAAAATTAATTGGGAATCGACAAGTAATTGATTTTTTTGAATTGCTGTTCTCGCAAAATCTCTAAAATGGCTCAAAATTTTAAAATTTTTCAAAAAATATATTTTATTGAAAAGAACGATGTCATCGCCGTTTTTCAAATTCTCAGTTCATTATCTGAAAGACTCTCTATACATTATTCCCAAAAACGCAATGCCTTCATTTTTATTGTACAGTTTTGAATTTTAACAGATGACAAGATTTGACTTTCCCATTAAACGGTAGACGATTATAGATATTCAGAGCAGATCCGTGTAGAAAGTTTGGAGAAAATGAAACGAATATTGCCTGTATATCTGTCAATCTTTCTGTCTGACTGACTGTCTATCCGTCTGTATGTCTGTTCACCCGTTTATATGACTATCTGTCTGTCTGTCTGTCTGCCTATCTGTTAGTCCGTCTGTTGTTCACACAGCTTCAACACAATATCTTTCGAAGGAATTAGGATAAGAATTTTATTGGAACATGGGTAAAAAAATATATTGTATCAACTATCTCCAAAACGAAAGAAAATATGACCAATTATTTAGACATATAAATGAGTTCAGTAATATATTCTTGACTGAAAATTAACACTTTTTAGCTAAAAAGGAGATTCTCTATGAAAAAGTTTTCACTGAATTTAGTTATTTTCAATTTTTCTAGCTAACACTTAGACTAACAGGTATAACCTATCCTCTACAAACCTTCAAAACACAAGGATACCCAGTCAATAGAATTCAGTTTCAACTCACCTCTATGTCTGGTAAATCCACGCTCAATTTATGCATTGTTAATAAAACGTGCGCCTTTCACCACTTCAAATATATTTTTAAACCTTATTGCAAAGTTTATGGTTTGAGTGAGACTTATCTTATCTTTTATTGCATAGTTACCAGATAAGTATCTCAAGTTTTTCCACTTCAGCACTGATAGATTCAAAAAGACCCAAACGATAGCTTGCTCAATTCATTCTTACGCCGTAATCAAGTTGGATTCATCATCATACAAACAATGGCTCTCTTATCCGGTTTTCTACCTGTAATAATGGCATGACAATAACATTTACTCCAGTAAAATTAGTCAGAACTGTATTCGAGTTGATTTTGCATGTATTATAGTTCGATATTCCGAACCGCGTTGGAATTATTTTTAATCACTTCCGCCAATCGCGTTCTTGCTCTGATTTCTGAATAGGAAAGTACAATGCATCATACTGAAATAATCACATCACTGCTGCTGAACGATAGCGACGCAAGTCTTGGATCTCAACGAGCTAGCTGAAACTATTTTACCTCTTTTTGTATACCCATAGAACATGTAAATAAAGGGTTTTATTTTTCCGGAAATAGCCAATATCATTTCACAGACAAGATTTTTGGCTTATTGGCATCATCAGTACGGTGTGCAAAGATGGACAACACTGGATTGCAGGAAATAACACGAGGAAGTTATTAAATGAAAGTTGTCTTTTGTGGAAAACTAAAGAATTTGTATTGACCCTTCATCGGACTTTTCACCATCCGCACTTCTCACCAGACCTAATGAAATAAGTAAAAAAAGAAATGTTTATGTTAAACGGTTTTATTGAAAACTGTACTAAAAGCTGAAAAATAATTTGGCATGTCCTAGGTAGCAGTCATCACACTACTCTCCTCAGCAATCTGCGGTATTTATCAGATAAAAAAGAATGAAATCTTTGGACGTTGTATTTACATATTTACTCAAGTTCTGCTATGCCGCTATGCCCAAAAATTTTTTAATTTTTTTATCTGATCAATACCTTAGATCGCTGATGAGAGTGGTGTGATGACTGCTACCTAGGATCTTTCGAATTATTTTTCAGCTTTCAGTACATTGTCTACTTCATTATTATTATTTTTTCTTCAATGAAACAGTTCAACGCAAAAAAAATACTTATTTTATTTTCAAGTTTTTAGTTTCTAATTTTGTTACTCAATTCTTCTCATTCTGTTTAGTTCATTTAGTGCCGTATTACAAGGTTTATTTCTCGACAATTTGTTGCAATCTAACTCTGCAATATATAAACCTTCCAAAGACTTTACTCAACTGAGGGCCACGTATGCTTGTCCTTTTTCAGACAATTTCGAGCTAAATACACAACTGTGTTGTCTAAAGTGCTGCCTTGTGGACAGTGGAAGCCCATGACAAAATTAAGTGTAACATCCTTCTTTTAAGGTGATTGACAATGTTTCGTGGTGAATTTCATCAGTTTGGACTTCCATTGTCTAATATTTTATAAAATGATTTGAAATACAGTGAAATAAAATACCAGTAAGAATTTGAACAATTAAAACAAAAAAGAAATAAATAAAATTGAAAATTAAGCGATTTCAAGCCACGTTACTTCTCGACGTTTCGATTGTTAGTATCCACAATCGTCTTCGGGACGAAGACGAAATCGCTTGATTTTTAATTTTATACATTTCTTTTTTGTTTTAATTGTTCAATTTTTAGTGGTATTTTATTTCACTGGATTTCAAATCATTTCATACAATATTAGAAGACAATGGAAGTCAGAACTGATGAAATTTATCCTTTTTTCCAACCGTCCCAACCAAAATAATTGAACTTTGCTGGAAATTGTATGGCTTTAGGGTGAATACAATGTACGCCGTGTTTTCCAAAGTTGATCTGAACTGACGTTACATCTGTTTCATACATTTGAGTTGGACGAAACTGAGGCCAAACAATTTCTGCAATGCAGCCGATACCGCCGTTTACCAATGGTTTCGATAGTCAATATTGGATCGCAACATACTGAGGTAGTGGTGAAATAATATGTAATCCGCCATTTTGTAGCTGCAGCCATATTGAATTTGCATCTTTTTCAAAGTACAGGAGAGACCCGTCCAAAACCATTTACCGGGATAAAACCGTATGGTGCCCTTATATTTGTTGGTTATTTGAATTTCGCGCTCAAACTTCTGTCAATATGATCTTCCAATGAGAGCCATTTGTCGACAAAAACTTGTTGGTGCCGCCATATTCATTGCAAAGTTAAACAATTTGTTTTTCGGGTTCTATGATCTAATTTTCGTCAAAATAACCACTACAAGTGTGTACCTGTTAATAGATTTCATTTACGATATCATTGTATATGTTTCTTCTATTATATTCAGTGTTTGTTTTAACCGAATTTATTAGTGTTTGTTGTGGTGAGCAAATGTTCGTTTGAGGTTACCTTGGGGCAGTACCGTATGGGGTGAAATCGGTTAGTATACTGTTGGTATACTGTTTTTTTTCTTTTTTGTACAGATCCAAAATGCCGCGCAACTATTCAAGTATAACTACTAGACAGGACTGGGATGTCGAACAAATGGAAAAAGCCGTGAGCATGACCGAAGGAACTTTTGGATACCTCAAAGCATCTCAAGTTTAGTAAAGAATAGCACTAAACGCATCACCGTCGCAGAGGTAAAACTTCAATAATTAGGTACATCATATCCATTTAAAGATAAGCTTCTTAGTAACTCGCAGTCGAAAATTTATGCACCTACCAGAGCTGAATCTGTCAGAAACCAAAGAATAAAGATAAGGTAGAAAGTGAAACTGGAGATAGTAAAGATCTTTTCCGGAACTGTCTTAATAAATATGGTCAAAGTCGCATGGATGAGGGTTGGGTACAGTGTATTTCCTGTAAGGTTGGGCCCATGAAGGTTGTACAGGTTATGATTCCGATGATCTTGACGATTTTTTGTGCACTAAATGCACGGTTTTGGACCAGTTTTAAGCCTGGTCGGGGTAATTAGAAGTGTGTTTGTTTTGATATGTTCATTTTATAGATAAATTACATATTTCGATATCTGTTCTTACAATTATGTACCTGATGAGATTGATCAATAAATATGTTGATTTGACAATTCTATCGTGTATTATTACAGAGATGTATAGATTGCCGCTTAACTACGCTTATATTGTGTCAAGTCCTGCCTTACACATCTATCGATGAGCAGGTTCTCTTTACATCCAGCGACTCCTCTCTTTGACCCTCTCTGACCCTCCGTTCGAACACTCGGTCAACTGCAGTGAGTATTCGTGTCTATAAGATGCTTCTAAACAACTTGTATACGAATATAAGCATGCTATCGGTCTGTAATTCTTAGGAATCGACGAATCTACTCTTTTGGGGATGAAAACGGTCCGCCCCTCGACAAAACAATCCGGAATCGGCTGCTCTCCGTTCAGCCATGAGTTGAAAATTCTAGCCAGATGGCGGTGGGTGCTTGGTAGATTTTTCTACCAATAAGTGTTCAGCCCATCTGGGCCTGGAGCAGCAAAGTTCTTGGAGCCCACAAGAGCTCTTCGAACGTCATCCGGGGTTATCCGATTGCGCAGTTCATTGAGCTCAGTTCGAAGCTTTCTGCTGAAAGCTTCGAACTGGGCTAAGGCTGGAGTATCTAAGTTGAGTGGCTGCGGGTGTTCATAAATGTCCTTCCAGAAGGATTCCACCTGATCAGCGGTCGGCGTATTATCCACAACACGTGGCGGATCTTGGAATAAGCGAGAAGGTTTCTAACGGAACCTAAAGTTTTTCTCGATACTTCGCTCGCCTCTTTAGTGACTTCTCAGCAGCCACTAGCATTCGTATCCTGTCAAGGCAGTGCTGTTTGTTGGTCAGCAGCACGCCTTGACTCAAAGTGTGATGGATACGCCGTGATTTGGTGGCTATTTGCCGCACTGCGAGCGTGAAAGGCCTGTTGACCATCCTGTGTTAGCCTCAATCTTGTGTACATGCCGTTTAATCTTACGAACGGCAAGGTCAGGATTTCGTCCTTTCAATTCGGAAAGCGATTGGACGATGTTATACACGGTGGTGTTAATTTGCCAGATATCAGCCTCTTTTGACAGGACACTATGAACCTCCGAATCCAAACAGGCCACTTCTTGTTCAGGGGGCTGATTCTGTGGAACGCCCTGCGTGTTCTGATTGTCTCCATTGGTGGCACGATGCGAGTCTCCTCTCCAACCGTGCCAACGGTGTCAACGGTTAGCAGGCTAGGAAGGAACTATATAGCCCTGCCGCTGAAGATAGGATACGTAATCCCTTATATTATTATTATTATTTAAACCATCAATAACCGCATGGGAGCTGACGCCCAGTTCTTACGCCATCCCACGCACCGTTTGTGATTTGTCAGTTTCCACCAGGATCCTCAAATTCTCGATCTGGATTACTGTAGGTCGACTACTTCAGGGCTTATTTCCTTGGCAAAATCTCCAGAAAGAAATTTCGCAAACCAACGTCAAACAGTGCATTTATGAACACTAGCATTGCCAAATGCCTGGTTAATTTTTCGGACGCTTTGGTTAAATTTCATTTCATAAAGAAAAATTGGCCAAAAATTGTTGAACATCATATAGTAATGAGCTGAAAAAAGGCAAAAAATTGAAGTTTATGGAAAAATCAACGTCATCAACGTATGTATAAAGGACAAAATTCTTCATGTCGCGAGACAGTAGTATAAATATTTATTGAGCTATGAAGCTACAAAAACACATGACATTGAAACGGACAAAACTCGTGAAACAACTTAATAGACTACCCCGATACTTCATGCATAATTTTCCAAAAATGTTACGTTCAATTATACATTCTTGAAAATGCGCCTCCATGTAAATACACAGATTCTCTGTTACTGATGGCAAGAAATAAAAAACGAGAGAATATATGATGATATTTTTGTTTTAGTCATGGTATGATTACAAGCTACGATGGGAACCAAAGGAATATGGAGGTGTTCATATGCTCCATGTTCCATCGGATCATATTTGGAGACCAGACATTGTTCTCTATAATAAGTGAGTACCCATTCCAGACTCGCCTATCTTTTTGTTGTCTAGATGTTTGTAACTATGTAGTTTGACCACTAACCATTTCGTTTCAGATGATATATTGTATATAGTAACGAACTCTTCTAGTGGTAGGCTGGAATTTGGACATTACTTCTCTTCAGGATGTAGTCTTATGATGTTTTCAAAGTCGTAAAAATATTTCACATGATATAACACGTTTCTATTGAACAAATTTCAAAACCGATTTTTTGTATTGACAACTCGATATATGTATAATAGAAAGTAGAAATGGTAATTAGATATTCCTCAAAAACAAACATATCATAATTTCATGAAACGAATCAGTCCACTAAATGTGCCTGGATAATTTTTCTCAATTATATAACTGCATATCACTTTATGAATAAAAAAAAAATCGATTCACTTAAACCTGAAGTTTGTAGTGAGATGCATGTCACTACATTGAAATCCAAATGAAATATACATTTCCTAACAAAAATTTGTCTCCATCTTTGCAATTTCAATCATCTGCAAGATACCTTGTGAATAAAATATATTCAAACACTTTATTATACACTCTTCCAAATCATCTGAACTATGGTATTATAGCATAGAAATATGCAAAAAAGAATTATTTGAAATCGTTGAAGACTATTCAAAACAGTTTTCTGTGTCACTATTTATTAATTCATTTAGTCATTGATCTTGCTATCCAACCCTACGATATAATATAATCTGCCCCATTGAGGGATTTTGGGAGTGATATACAATTCTGAAGTTGCTTTTGAATATTGCTTCGGATAAATTTTTAAAGAAAAATGAATGTTTCTGGAACTCCTAGGTTTGTATATTTTCGAATCTGAGAAATAAATATATCTATGACCCAGTGGAAGTACAATACAAAAAGTTATAAAAAGTACATATCTTCGAATACTTTATTATTCACTCTCCCAAAATCATCGGAACTATGGTTTCATTTCAACGGAATATGCAACAACGAATATGCAACAACGAATCATTTCAAATTGGTGATTAGAAGTCAAAACACATTTCTTAAAAATATTTACCAAATACCTTATACTTACCATATAAAACTACTTTTTATCTGAACTGAATGTTTCAATACAAGACAATCGTGCTTATATAAAATAAAATAAATTTCTTTTTCTGCCTATCAAAACACATATAATATATTTTTGTGGTAGATATGTTTCAGATAATCAAAAAAGGTTTTGCTATTCGAAATTCATTATAAACGGTCAGAGTAATGGAAATGTGGAAAAATATGAATAGGTTCCGTAATCTGGGGTGAAGTCGGACTATTTTCGGTCTTTTTTGCCAATAAATCGAACCTCTTCAGAGCAAAAAGTTTGAAAAAAATAATGAAGGAAGCCCTAAATCTCCAGAATATGATACGATATAGAAATATGAAAAAAAAAATTACCCCCACTACTTTTTTGTTGTTAAATGCTGTCCGCCTTCGCCCTTACGTGTGGGGTGAGCATGGACACCTATTTATTTTACATCAGAAGTCATCTTTACCCCTAAAATGGGTCGTAGGTGGACACAAAAAGTGAAAAATAATAATTTATAGCAATCCACAAGAGAAAAAACGCATTTTTGAATAAAAAACCAATCTATTTTAACACAATTGAATAACACAAGTGGAAACAAAACATAAACCTCATCCTTATTCTGAACTTATTTAATTCGAATTGCACTGCCTTCTAGGAAAATAAAACTACCTACATATAACACAAAACAAAAACAAAATATAAACCTTATACTAGGTGCTGAACTTTTGTTGAATTATTCAATTCGAATATTTTCATATTTTTTCAAAATGGGGAATCGGAAACTATCGCGCCTCAAAAATTTTACATTTGTAAGAATTTTAAAAATTTGAGTGTGATCTACTAAAAACATATCTTCAATATTTGGATAAATAAAGAGCCCTATATTATCAGTGTTTTGCTTCTTTAGAAAATTGACATAATACAAATTATTAGTCTTGTCATTCTCAATGATCTCAGAGACGCATCCAACAGAATATTTATGGGTCTTGTTTGGGCATGGAAATTTAACTAATAAAAAAGTACCCGTTTGTATAGTATCATTAGTATCACATTCACATGTCTCAGAATTATCTTGGTGATATTCTTCAGTCACATCCTCGAGCTGTAGATCATTATCATCTGAATCAGTCTTGTTCCCTTCATCACTACTGCTTTCAACGTCACTATATTCATCCTTGGAGGACGGCTAGTTGAAGATTCCAGATCGTCTCTTCTAACTCCTTTGCCGGGCAATACTTTTAATTTCTTTCCTCGCTTTGGTCGTGTTTTTTCAGTTATAACTGATCTAGTCTCTTTTAAAAATTCTTGTAAAGTTTAGGTCCAGTGGTTCGCACTTTCTCTTCGAGCCGCTTCTTTGCCTTCATCCACATCTGGTATTTTTTTTAACACAACGTCACTATTGAATGGGACAATACCGCAAGCTCTGAACCCCGATCTTATACTGTTTTCTAAATTTTCAATCTTCTTAATAGCTTCATCAAGAAGCCGTGAAAACTCCGACTTCAGGATAGTTCCTCTTTTCTTTATTTTCCATTGTACCAATATACAACGCCATGCTCTTTTCATAGGGGCGAAAAAGGCAACATCTAAAAGGGTTCCATTGTACCAATTTACAACGCCATGCTTTTTTCATAGGGGCGAAAAAGGCAACATCTAATAGGGTTGCAGAAGATGGGTGGCGTTAGGTGAAAGCAACACAAATTCGATATTATATTGTTTGCAGCATTCCAGAACATGCATTGAAACATGGCTAGCGAGGTTGTCTCCAATGAGCACCTTCCTTCCGGGAAGACTTTTGAAATAAGGAAGGAGAATTTTGTCAAACCAATCTTCAAAGGTTGGGCCATCAAACCAACCGCTTTTAGTTCGGTTGTATATTGTCCCCTGTGGTCCACCTTCTATCCAGGTTGGATATAAGTGGACAGCTTTGTATATCACATATGCGGGCAGTAGATGTCCGGATGCAGTAATTGCCATCATAATTGAGGTGCTTGATTTGCTGGAATCCTGTATAACTTCTACCCTCTAAGACCCACGGCGGCAGAGAACTTTTTGCCTCCCTGGGTCGTCCGTGAGATTCGTCTCGTCATAGTTTACTATATGGGTAGGCTCAACATTTTCCAATGTCGATTCTAAATTTCCAAAAAACTCTCTTATAGTGTCTTTGGTAATATTAGCCCTGCATCTTTTAATGTTTTGAGCTAATCGTTCGGTTAATATGTTATGTCTTTTAAAAAAATTATAGAACCATTCAACTCCAGGTAAATTGTCTTTAAAAGTTTTTATTTTCTTTCCTCTCCTATCAAGGTAATTTTTTCCACTTCACTCACCAAATTTGATTATGCCTTCTACTGAAAACCTTTCTTCTTCTGCCGAAAATACAGTTTGGCCGCCATGTTTTCCTTCTTTTTTTTAAATTTTGTCATGGAGTGAAGATTTAGAAATTTTATAATATTCTGATGCTTGTCTCAAACTTTTCTTGCCTTTTTTTCACATCGTCTAGTGCTCTCTGTAAATTTGTTTCATCATAATTCATGAAACTTGTGCCTATCTTCTTTTTGTAATTCCTCACCATGATGTCTGCCTTTACCCCACCTGCGGACAATATTTTATATTCCAATTATTTTTCAAAAAACGAAAGGTGGTATTATTATTATTTTATCGCCAAATAGTATCAATGAATTAGTTAACATTTTAGTGTCAAAACAAATGTTGTATATGTAAACCTTACCTGTGGGCAATAGTTTTTACTAGTTAAAAAATCAACACAAAACGCAATACGAAATAGAAGCCGATTTGTATGCGACTGGAGGAAATTACAGTCGCTACGACCATCCACTAATGTGTTTTGATGTCTAGACAGGTCTAGCGCAATTTGGCACACCGGCGAGATGCCTTGAAAAAAATTATAGAAAACGTGCTTCTGTCCGCCTTAGCTCCTACTGTCCGACTTCACCCTAGATTACGGTATCAGCTGCTGTTAGTTTCCAGTGTCACCCTGTATGTTGATTCTGTTTTTCACAACAATCTCCATGATCTTTTGAAAATCTGATATTTCAAATCATAACTGATCATATTTTTATCACACATAAAACATATATATGTATTTTATGAAACTAAAATTATGTATTTTATTAGGTTCCAGTAAGTATCTTGCCGGTATTCGGTGAGTAAGCCACAACAATATTAGAATGTAAAGAGAGTTTGTTACCAAAAAGGTGTCTCTTTTACCCAGAAACAGAAATCCAGTTACTCTTTTCAGGTGGAACAAACTCTCTTGAAATATATTTCAGAAGCATCCAAGTAGAACAGTTTTATTGACTTTCCATTGTAGTCCAGTTTTTTCTTCGATTCTCTGTAGATACATACCCTGAATTGTGGCACACTGACACCATAATACAATTCCTTCTCTCACTTTATTTGCCTGCGTAGATGCAAAAAGGTAAACATATAACTTACTTTTAAATCCATAGTTCTATTTATACATCGATAAGACGGAGAGCGTCTCTAAATTCAATGTGAATATTCGACTATTGATTTCCTTAAGCGTGTTTTGAATAATTGGAAATAAAAACAAAACCATGAATTAATGCATTAATTAATCTTCACTTGCTGAGAAATCAAAAGTTGATCAAAATGAATTTAAAGTCGATCTCCCAATTTATTCAGGGTGAAAGTACATCGTCCTGTATAAATATTATTCAGTGAATGCTCGTATTATTAACGATTTTTGCATGTGCACTTAAAGTTGATGATAGTTTATTGATAAGTAATAGTTTGGCAGAATATAAACTATTGACAATCCTGTTGACTCTTACTTGCATGTTACCTTCAATATTTTAAGAAGGTTCATTTGAAAAAATCCGATATATACAATGAAGAACTGCAACGGTTCTAGACCTTTCTGATTAGTGACAGAAGCTGAATTGTTGAATTTAACAAAGTTCACAATTCAACCGTTGATGAGAGCTGGTAGAGTAGCAGAAATAACAACATTAAACAAATTTACTCACTACACAATGTGCAGTTGAATCCACAGTTACCTTTCAGGAAGAACCCGCATTCACTATTCTTGCTACAGAATTCCCAATATGACAAACTAAATTTGGATGGAGTCTGTAACGAATCATGAAAATACTCAACTCAAACAAGGATTCTGGTCCATCCCGGAATACACCGGTGCTTTGGAGGTTATTTAACCTCATTGTTCCAGGGCCAATTCAATTCCACGAAAACCCAGACATCGGTTTTCTCGAATAAAATATAAATGTCTCCGAACCGGATAAAATAAGGCCACGACAAACAATCCTGTTTCTGCTTCGATAAGTTTGTTGGGTGTTAAAATGGACACTAATATGTCATGTCGCTGGAATTGCAAGGGCTACTTCTCAAAAGCTCGGAACACTATTCCGAAGCAGAAAACTGTACAAACCCCAGCTACTTTTGATGCTTTATAAAGCTCAGATCAGACCTTCTTTGGAGTATTGTTCTTATGTATGGAGATCCGCCCCTAAGCATAATACCCTGAAGCTGCTGGATTCCGTCCAGAGCCATCCGCCAGATGGTGATGGTGACACAAATATCACTTGCATTTTTGATGTATATTTATCCTCAGTACTCAATAACATATTTAGGCAAATAAATTAGTTTTTCCACAAAGTCGTAGACTGTCTGTGGAGAAAACGTCATTCCTCAACGTAAAGGCTAATTAAGTGCGATATAACCACAAAACAATACAATACAACTAACAAAACAAAACAAAAATGGCTAAAATAACAGTTCAGTGTGGTAGTTGTATTTATGGATTCTCAGTTATAATTTCAAATCAGATGATGTAATTCATGTCTATCTGAATTAAGTGAGTAGTATCTCAATTTTTTCTTTAAAATATGATAGTTACTAATTGTTCTTATTTCATGTGGTAAAAAATTAAAGAAGCGTGGAGCTGAATAAGAATAGGTTCGCTTTCCAATTGATCTCATTGCAAGAGGCGCCCATTTTCCATTTTCATTTTGCCGAATTTTTCCTATTTGTTGCCAGGGTGATTTTTTGGTTCTTCAGTGGAGTTATAATTGTTGACTGTTGGGTTTCGATGTCTTCTTTACCTGCTTTGATTTGTCCAAAACTGGTAGAATTTCGGATATTTTCATTACTAGATTAACTTTTCCAAATTCGGCCTGCTTATTGTTTCCCTTAATAGACTCTTCTTCTGAGTTTTTCAGATTTTTTTTATCTCTTTCTTTGATAATGGCGTAGTTGGTTCACTGTCACTTCTTACTTGCTCGACAGATTCATCGATTTCTTCAGCAAGATGATTACCTGCTCACAGTTCATCTAGATTATATAGTTTATTATCAATTGCCAATTTATTTTCACGAATTGGAGTTTAATGATTCTGTTGTCTGGCGTCTCTACGAATGATGAGGAGAAGTTCAAGTTCTTTTTTCTGCAAGTCTTCGTTCACAAATATATTCGAGCCTCGTAATTTTCTGCAATTTTCGACTGTCTCAATTTTTCTTTAGACAAGAATGTGACCAGTATTGGTCTTGATTTCCCTACTACTTTTTTTACAACCTAAATATGCTGCCAATTTCAGTTGGGCTGATAGTAATCTGAAGATAGAGTTCTATGGTGAGTTTTATGGTCTCTATCAGCTTGTCTGTGATTTCGTTTCCACACTCTGTTAGACCGTAAAAAATTAAATTATTATATTTCAGTTATAGCTTCGCATTTTCTGTTTCTGATACTGCTAGTCTTTTATTTATCGTTTCGAATTTTCCTTCAACTTCGGTGGAAAGAGATTCCAGCTCATCGCTGAAACTTTGTATTTTCTCATCAAGCTCAGATTTTATTTCTTTGATTAGGTTATATATGTCTTCTAGATGGATTTCTGTTGTCATTATTCGAAGTTGTACAAATGGTTGTGGTATTTCAGAAATTCTTCACGAGACGGTAGCTATGTATTTTCGACGTACGAGTTTGTAGGGTGTTTATAGATAGTTTTATATAGGTCCAAAGGTCTATTTGATCGGTTTCATTAATAAATAGGCTGTTTTTAAGGTGTTTTTGGGGTGGAAGGTAAGTTTAACTCACTTTTTAGACAACTGATGTCTTCTTACGCAGCACAATTTACGAATTCTTTAGACTGATCAAAACATAACTCTGATTCCAAAAGACTTCTTTCAAAATTTTCCGCTCTGTTGTTGAAATATTGAAAAAAGTTAGATATTTGTCTCTTTCATAGATAATTTCACAAAAGGTGTTCAAGTGACTTGTTACATTTGATTCCAGCAAGAGCGGTACATATCAGAAATACGCGACGAACTGTAGCTGCTCATCGTTTTTATGTTCAACTCAGTACACCTCAAAATTCACTGTTTGAGAACTCTTTCATTTGGAGAACCAGCCATCCCCACTTATTTTCGAGTTTCTAATGTATTTCAATCTACCCATCGGCATCCTCGGCTAACTTATACTTACTATGATGCTTTGTTTTCGGGGTCTGGTTTTATTTTCGACATAGTGGCAGAGTGAGACGGAACCAGAAAACCAATAAATCACTTATCAAAGGATAGCTCCTTTATGTCCTACTAGTGTGAAATTTCACCGATAAGGATTCGTAGCAGTTGAATCCTTCAGTGAAATTTTCAATTTTGAACGGGCTCATCCAATTTCACAAAAAGTGAAGGGAAAAGATTTGGGAAAGACCCTAATGCTGATTCTCAGTGCTTTCGTTATTTTCAAAAAAGCAAGTTTTTGCATCCTACTCAGTTTGTTGAGTGTTTCACATGCAATGTTCGATAACCCTTGTATATTCACAGTATATACTATATTCCAGTTGAAAAAAAGCCACATTTATTCGATAATGAGAATAAAAAATCGTGAACGTCAACTCAACTTGTAAGGGGGCAAAATTTTGCTAGAAAATCAACCCCTTGTTAGCCACCCCCTATCTTATAAAAATCCGTATCTCAAAAATTTCCAATGCCTAATAATCAAAAACTTCAGTATTGAAGATGCTCATCATATCTTGAGAAAATTGAAGCCGAAACTATCCGCGGGACCTGATTATATTCCAGCATTCATCATTAAAGATTGTGCCTCTCCTTCAGTTAAACCACTAACTACTCTAACTAATATATGCCTTCAAAAAATCAACTGTGCTATCAATATGGAAAATATTGAAAGTCTGCCCAATTTTTAGAAAAGGACATTGAAATGAGATGAAAATTTTCAGACCCATTTTTATCATATGCAACTTCTGTAAAGTGTTTGAGATGCTCCTTGAAGAGACGATCTACTGTCCTACTGGCAACAATATTATCCCCAATCGACACAGTTTAATGAAAAGGAGTTCAACCATCACTAGCAATTACTCAATGTATTGCGGAGGGTATTGATAGTCAGCCTCAGACTTATGTCATCTAGACTGATTTTTCTGAAGCGTTTAGGTTTTCCAATGACTCAATTACTCTCTCAATCGTATTTCTACAACTGTAAGCAATATGTCCAACTCAGTGGAATCAATTTTTGTCGAATATCTAGCCACATCTGGTGTACCACAAGGCTCAAACCTGTGACCCCTGCTGTTCAATATGTCCATCAATAATATAGAAGCTGAGATTGTTGTTAATTTTCCTCTATACGATTGCGAACGTCTCGCCCTGAATTTAAATCATGTTGCTATATAGTTTCGGAATAATAATCTATCTCTCAACATATCCAAATGTAATGTCATGTCTTACTCACTGAAAATGAATCTGACATTACACAACTACGTCATGAATAATCTGGAGCGTCCTGACACACTCACTGACCTTGGTGTTACTTTTGATTCATCCTTCTTTTTCAATAAACATATTGACACTACCCTGATAGCTTCTTATCGCATGTATGGATTCTTAGTTACAAATACTAAAGACTTCGAAAAAGATCCAACATTCAAATTACTTTATTCTACTTTTGTTCGATCTGGGCTAGAATATGAATCTGTTGTATGGATTTCCTACTGTCAGGTTTATATAGAATCTGACAATCTGAGTTCAAAGCTCTCCAGAGACGATTCTTGAAATATATATCTTTTAAACTTGAGGGCACGTATCCTACTCTAGGAATACCCTATTACGAATTGCTTGAAACTCACAATTTTTGTAGTCTCGAGGTGAGACGAAAATATTATTCATTCTTTTTTACTCAAGAATATGAACAATATAATCATCTGCTCTCAATTGTTACATATGTTGAATTTTTGGGTTCCTAGACGGTCTTCTAGGAATAGTGTTACCTTTCGTCTCAACACTCCATGAACAAATATAATGAAAAAATTTCCAATTTATACAATGTGCGATACCTGTAGTTCTGTTAGTCGTGTGCTAAATACATTCATCTGCCAGATTATACAAATTAAAAGACATTTCTCAGCTAACTGACAGTTCTGTTTTCCATTCAACTTTTTTTCACGTATTACATTATGTAAGTACATGTAAATGCCACCGTTTTTTCCTATTCTGTAATTGGGTTCATCCTGTAGAATAGTGTATGAAATGAATGAATAAATGATTAATTTTTTTCTGAAAAAGCTCCAGCCCAATATTGTAGTTTTTGTCAAAGTTGATGAACATTCACCAGATATGTTGAACTGAGTGAAATGTAAATTCATGTTCAATCATTTTTCTTTGCATCCATGCATTTTCTGCTCCAAACTCTCGAGGATCTATATATTCAAAGGGGGAAAGGTCAGGTAATGAGATTATCTTGCGCACCATTCGAATTTCCCATCACGTAAACAAAATTCCTGTCACGAAATAGATAGCGATGCCGAAGCTTTTCCAAGCGCTGCAAAATTACACTCCTGTACCTTCATGTATACATGATGCACATAAGAATCAGCCAATGTTTCCTTCACTACATACTTCCGAGTGTGAACGTCCTTACGTACCGTTACCCAGTTAGGAAACAAAAGGAATTCGGGATAACCCAATTGTGCTATCTATAAAGCAACTGACAGTGCGGACGTACGAGTAATTGGTCCCCCTCCTAACTTTCGCGTAGGACAAAATTTTTATAAAAAAGGGTCAGTTTCAGCAATTACTGTTGGGAAAGCTGCTAGTGTAATATCGCTTGCCGTGTTAGATTTTTCGAAATAAATATTAATTGAAAAGAGAAATGAATCAGTAACATCTGCTCCAAGAGAAATTTGTTAATTTCATGGCCATCGAACGATGTCATTTCATTTCAATCCCGTTATCATATATATTATACATGAAAAATCACCATTTCTTTGAAAGTAGTTTCATGGTGAATTTCACTAGTTAGTTGTCTAATATGATTTGAAATTTATGAAAAAACAAATAAAATCAATCAATTATATATAAGTACAATACAAGATTCAGTCACAAAACCTCTAAAATACCTAAGGTCAATACAGCCAGAAACCGAAGATCCTTTGTCTACTTCAATATGATTCGAAATCTATGAAAAAACAAATAAAATTAGTATGAATAGCTGAAATATCAATTATATATAAGCACAATACAAAATTCCATCATAAAACCTCTAAAATACCTAAGGTCAATACAGCCAAAATCCAAAAATCCTTTGTTCACCTCTGTCCAGTAGTATATGTCCACATTTCCCAAAGGTTTACCAAATTGTAAATTCAAGAGAGCTTTGAGAACTTGTCTCTCAACCATTCTAATCGATGATGTAAAAAATTGTTAGAAAGGAGAAATCATAGATGATTCTTCCTTTTTTTGAAATTTCTAACGTTCCAATAATGCATTGAGCATTACTTTGATTTTTCATTATTTCTAATGGCGAATAAGCTATTCTTCATATAATTATACTTTTTTTTTTTATTCCTGTAGATTAAAATTATATGTAGTCAGTATCTGTATATCTGTCTTCCAATATGTATGTATCAATTCATTTCAGTTTGTGCTATGTTGTTTTGGAATCCAAATCAGAAATAGCTTCACAAACAGTAATAGAGTGATACGGAGGGTGCAGTTTTTATTAACACGCTTATATAAGCTTCGGTTGTACCTATGTATCTATGTATGTAACGGAATCTTTGAGCCTAATTTTCATCAATTTCCAGAAGTGTGATTAATCTGAAACTTTGCATACGTATCAAGGACCGATGACAATGCAATAATTTGATCATAGTTCTCCATTATCCTTATAAGGACCGCCAGAATTATTAAATTCTTTTATAGATCCTCTGTAGTGGAGTAAAAAAGATAAAGCTAGAGCGCGATCTGCGCATGCCTGCAGTTTCGGACTTACTCTTTCGCTCGGGAGGCACAACGGAGGCAAAAACGTTTTCAGGGTAGTTGCATTCTGAACCGGATGGTGTGCACATGATTAAACCGATATCGATACAGTTCCGAGCGAAATACAGCTACGG